>OU343225.1:62614745-62820222 GCA_910596185.1 Chrysanthemum makinoi | reverse complement strand
GCTTCCCTTATATGGATCACGCCTTGAGACATAAATTTCTGCTTCGCTGCAGTCATCTCTAATTCTCCCCACTAAATAGGAATAGTGCCTCGTCTCCATATATACTTGTTGAAAGGCACACTTTGACCAGCCCTCTTTGGAAGCAATAAGTTGCTCACACTCAACTTCCAGCACTACTTCATTTATGCACACACAAGTCCATTTTGGGAAGTTAGAGCTGACCTGTCAAGATTCAGTAGTTGTATAATGTTGGTGGCGTATGCAAGCTATCTCTTCTTTCAGCTTAAGAGTCATGCTAATCTGTATGATTCCTTAGATGAGGTAGGTCTTCTATTTTTAAAAGATGGGCCCTTTGATTCCTTTTTTTCAGAAAAGTTTCTTAAGGGATTTTCATAAGGTGTTCTAACTTCTAATCCACTGTTCTATATCAATTTTCATCAGGAAAACAACTGAAATCTATAAAGAAGCTAGATGTTCACAACTGATATAAGCTTGATGGGTGAATCTTTTTGGTTTGAACAAAGTGACCATTCTTGGTCATAAGAGTGAAGAAGGCAAATATAAGCCATCACAATTTCAAGGTATCATCTTCTGCTTCTGTTTTCCTGATAGAGTTTTAGGCATTATCACGTCAAGCATATTCATCACTACTTCCATAGCCTGTACCACTTGCCCTAGTTCTCACAAGACTTCTGTTTGCAGTATGTTTGAGAAACCAGACACTTCCATAATTGGCTTCAATCTAAATCACATATTTAAGGCTAATGTATGTCACCCAATATTTTTGGTTGTCTACCCGTATTTTGGTGGTACAGATATGACAGAGGTCAGCGTATATGGTGGTTTTGATTAAAGCTAAAATTTTGTCCTTGTGTAACTTGCTTCTGGTCTAAACTGGAGAATTTGTAATTAATGCCTGGTTTGTCTAGTTAAAGAAAACATAGTATGACTTAACTTGTTGCATCTCTATTTCTTAAGGCATCATAGTGAGTTGTGATATCTAACTTATAAGAAAATCAAGGGCACGTTATAAAAAACTGCAGGATTCTAGCTTCTAAAAATTAAAAAATTGTTTGTGACTTTGACATCTAACTTATAAGAAAATCAAGGGCATGACGGTGCTTATAAAACAACTTCCACGCTTATAGCATTTTCTAAAACTAGATAACTACTTTTGAGTGTTTGGATGGAAACCAGTGTTTATGGATATCTGCTTAATTTAGAATGAAATAAGTTGCTCTCAATAATCAGTTTGACATTGCTTACTTTTAGCTGATTATCCTTGTGAGATTGAGAAGGTGTGTCCGCCTCAATGCATATTGGCAACAGAAAGTCTACCATTGACCTGTGTTGCAGCCCTGCATATTCATTTTGTTGAGTCGATATCTATATGATAATAATGATGAGGTTAGTTGTCCTCATAAGCACTATATTTCTTTTTTACTTATGTCTGTTATTCCCTCTGTCCCAAAGAGAGTATTGTTGAAATGAATGTGAGGTAAGTTCAACCCAGAATGGAATTTTTGCATATACTTTGGTGAGACACACTAGTAGCATGTTTTAGGAGTATCAAACTGTTGCAATTATTAGTATGGTTTTAAGATAATATTATTTGCGGATACATCTAACAAGCTATTTTTTACATTATGTGCAGGTTCGTGTGACTTCACTATATTTGAACACTATTGGAGGTGATGGATCAGTTGTTGAAACTGATAAAGATGTAAAGGAATTCCTTTTTGGGTCATTGGATCTTCCACTGGCCAACCCGGAGACTAGTTGGAGAACTATGTGAGTTTCCAAATAAAAATTTGGACTCTCTTATACTCTACGACAGTGATCATTGTGTAATTTTGTTTGTTGTCAATGCAGGAACCATCAGAAGAACCCTTCAGTGTCACATTAGTATCAAGGAATCAAGTCTCAGCCATTTTCGAGAAAAGGCTGCTTGCTGTTATGGGTTGGTTTTAGGTCACCATTGTTGTGGATGCTTCAGAAGCAAAATAATTTGAAGAGTTAGCATCCAAACCATTAAAATCCGTGCCATATGATACACAAGGACAAACATTTGTTGCATTGCTGTTGGCAAATTTGCCAACATGTTGAGGTTCAATGTTAAAGAGGTAATAATTTCCACTCTGGACTATTTAAATCAATATTTTAATCATGTTGCCTATAACTAATATTCTCCTTGTTGGGATATGAATTACTAATTGACATAAATGTCTTACATTTAAAATTTCAGGTAGATCCATCCATTTGTGAGGTTGAGGACTATGTTGTGGATGATAAATACGAGCTCGAGGATTTTGAGGTGGTTCCAGCAGACTACTACATGCTTAAAGTCGTAGTTTCCTATTTTAGAAATGCTTGGGAAAGCGAGTCAAGTTAAAAGCAAACGAATACAATTTTATAGTAGTTAGTATAGACACATGTACAACCGGTTTACTCAACTTCGAGTGTCAACGAAAATAGCATGTGATAGGTATACGTATTACAAAGTCATGGGAGGTGTCTAGTACGTTTTTAAGATTTGAAAACAAATTTGTTCACATGTAAAATGCAGAATTCAAAGCAAATTGAGTGTAAATGGAAGTGCTATGTTATAGGTATTCGTAAGACGAAGTTATATGAGGTGCTGAGTAGGTTTTTGATATGTGAATGCAATCATAGTTACATGTGAAAATTACAAACAATTACTAGTATAAAGATTAATTTACCTCTTTCTTCCAAGCATATTACTGGATAGTGGAAGAACTGGAGTGCAGTAAACCGTAAAAGAAATTCCAATAAGTTAGCAGTAACAGGATCAAACAAATGCCAAGCCCAACACAAACTAATGATATCACACACGTTAACATTTAGTTTAACTTCATAAATGTTTCCCGAGTATAACAGTATATTACCAAGTTTGATTACAGTTACAAAATAGAATCCCAATACAGTCATAGATCGATTACAAACTGCCTGCAAATGCAATGATTGTTGAATTAAGCATCTGGTGGGTGGAGCACTTGATTGTGTGAGCTGTTGACAGCGACAGGTGGCATGAATTGCGACATGCCATTCATGGATAACTAATGATTGGAACCAACTAGTGACAACAACTTATGCAGCAGGGATTGCAGGCGGAGGATCCATGAAGGTAGGCTGCACATTCATTGTGTTTACTTGTTGCTTAGGCTTCTCCTTTTTCCATCTTCAACCTTTGTTTCTCATCACAAAGCTCATTCTTCTCAGCCAACACAAGTCAAGACCAAGAGCAATATGAGACACGGAACATTTATTTCCAAAAATATAAGATACAGAGTAAAGATGGCAGGTTCGACCTATCTACTAATAAACAGGTCAAATCGGGTTATAGTTTTATCTCGGACGTGTCAAGTGCATCAGATGAAATAATTTAGTCAAAAATAACGGGTTATAGTAGTGAGAAAGTTTATTCACACACGAAAAAAATATATATATGCTCGTGTATGAATGTGTGTGTATTTACATCTTTTGTTGCCACTCCCTTTATCGAGCTTCTTCACGAGCATTTGCCTCCGGTTCTAGTTGTTACAAGCGTCTCCCTCCCTCGAGCTCTCCAATTCCAGTGATCTCCGTTTTGTGTATCTCCTATACTTTCTCTGTGAAGATATTCTTAATAAACTTAATCACCGCTATATTCTACTTTATGCAAACTAATAAGTCGCCTATAACAATCAAGACCTACTTTGTAATCTATACATTCACATTTGACATATTTACAATTAAAACAATGATGATAACTTCAAATGAATAAAATTCACAATTCAACAATTAAATTTTATCAAAAAAGTAAAATAAAAAATAAATTTTACTTGAAATTAATGTGTACTCTGATTTGTAAAGATTGTCTTCTCAATTATCTCAATTCCAATTACATTTGCTTAAGCTGTTAATTAATGTTGAACAGCGGTAATTATGGCGGTGGTTTGAATGGTTGTTGTGGTGATGGTTTGAAATGTGGTAATGGCCGTGGTTATGGCGGTGGTTTGAAGGGTGGTAATGATGGTGGTTATGGCTGCTGCTATGAAGGTAGTGGATTGGGAGGAATTGTGTGTTTCACCTCCGAACGGAAATGTGTGTTTTTTTCTATATCTGGGTGGTGATAATTGTAATTACAAATATACCCTTGGTTAGTATATAGTTAGTGCAAAATGTAGATTAATGCTAGCCATTAGATCTAGAAAAAGGAGGGATTAGATGGAGGTCTAGGATTTCTTCTCACGTTCTCAAAAATTAAACTTCTCACGAAACACCCCTATATATATATATATATATATATATATAGTGTCTTTATTTTGAAACCATATTAAGTTTGGCTAGAGAACCCATATTGTCCAATCATAATTTAGTAAATTAATTTCAGTTTATTTTACTTATTTAAATTCACAAGGTCAATAAAGTAATTTTCCATATATTTCATTAAACCCGATTTTTTAAATTCAAATTTAGTAAATATCTTCAAAACCATATTATCCCATTAAATCGTAAATCAAAATAACGATTATCTCATTTACAATCCACTAGTTATAAACCCGTGATAAATCACGGCGTATAAAAAGTTAGAAAATATTAACCTTAAAAAAAATATATATATATATATATATATATATATATATATATATATATATATATATATATCAACTCTCAAACAATATTGTTCATTTCCATAAATTAAAAAATAACAAAGAAAAATAAATGCAGAATCTCCAAAACCGGTAATGTTAAACTTAAGTTCATATAAGATAGGTAAAACTAACAAAGAAGAATAAAGCATTTTAACTATATGGCGGATCAAATCTTTTGTAGCACTTCATGATAAACAACATTCATAGTATTGTTTAAAACTTTACCAGTAAATTTTTTCACCTTTTTGATCGACCTTTAACGTGAAGCCCTTTTCTGTAACCATTTAGATTTAACATTACACAAATTTAACTAAATCTTCATATTAGCTAAGCATTTAACCAAATCAAGTACATAAAAGTTCATAAAAATGCAACTAATTAGTTACGTGTCCAACATTGACCCCATACTCGTGCTTGTTGAAAAAGAGCATTAGTAATTGTGATATGTCTTGCGTATCCATATGAGTTCCTATAATCTGCACAAAGCATTAGTAATATTGATAGTAATTGTGATATGTCTTGCGTATCAATATGGGTTGATGTCATCTTCCATTGTCCTTCAAAAAAATTGAATTAACGATATTTTAAAACCCGTAGGTTGATGACTCAGCATGGTTTGGGCAAGAACCATTTTTCATCCCATCAGATCCATCTGCAAGTTTCAGGGCCCATTATGAGAGCTATACATTTTGCAGTGTAAATTAAAAGATTGGACCAAATTAAAGGATACTGAAACTCACATTGATTCTCAACCAAGTATGCCATATATATGATACCTTCCGAGAAACCTCTTTAGAGGATTTAGAAGTAAATACTGCCAACCGCTGATTCTGCTGGATCATGGATTCAACAGTGGGCCAGTTACTACCATTACTTGGTATTCGAGATACTGGAAACCAGAACTTGCCCAGGCCAGCAGCTTTAAAGATCTTTGTTAAACCACTTTGAGTGGTAACATAGTCTTCAATGATAATGGTGATGATTTCTGTAGGATTTGCTTCTAGAAAAGCTTGAACTTCTTTCAGAACATTGATAGCAGGTTGCTGATGAAATAAAATAATAAATTGTAAGCAAAATGTTAGTTGCATCACCTCAATCAATGATATGAAACAACCATCTATTTAAGTGGTTATGATGTATGAAAGGTATAAAAACAATACATCACAAATAATGAAGTCCCATATTTTTTCATTTAATTGTGGTCACTAGGCTTAAACCTACATAGGCCCGAGTCTACTCAGTCAAGAACAAATAACTTTTTAAAGTTTTATGGTTTGGTAATTTAGAACAATATATTGTCATCATGTCATGGGTTAATTCATAGTAATTCCTGATATGGAACTAAATATTATATACGAATCATTAAGTTATGGCTATTGGGCCAACACTTTTAAATCCTGATACCTCATGCTGTAAGAGTTCAACATATATCATGGAATGACATCACATATTAGGTTTCCCCTTAATGTACTTTTGTAACTAAATAATGTTGGAGAAATTACAGATCACGTATGCAGCTCTCAGAATCTGAAATGGGATTAATGAACAGAATTGGCATAGGACTGTAAGTGTTCAATCCGAAGATGACTTACAAATGCTGTGTAGTTGAAGCATTTTCCATGAAAGGAGTGACATAACCAAATATCATTCTCAAAGTCATACATATCGAGGCATCAGACCTCTCACACCATTCTGCAGAAACAGCAGGCAAAGATTCATTTATGGTCTTTACCTACATAACACATGGCATATATAATTAAGTATTGCATATACAGGAATCGAACTAATATAGTTTATCAAGGTCGATTATTCAAACATTAAATGATTAGCTTCATAGTAATAGTTGTAATTCTGAGCTTCCTCCATGTAATAGTTATCATTACGAAAAATGAAATTTCACTGTGACACATAAGACATAGAACAACAAATATGACCTTTTTTTTATGCAATAGTTAATATATGTTATGTATACCTCCGAGTTTGGCCATTTTTAGTGAAGTGATAGCAGCAATGACCGAAGATGGTAAAGATATGATTGCATCAGTATCAGATTTCTTTGCAATTGCTACTCATAAAGTTATCGCAATCACCATTTCACTAAAAAACACATAAGCGAAACAAGTTAGCCTTTTCAGCTACTCAACATTCTGCCTTAACATATAAAAATGGAAAGTGTGTATTGTTTCACATAAAAAGTTGGAACAAATACCTCCCCATTATACATGAGTTATGTTTAATACTTTAATTAAATGAGTGAAATAAGAAAAAAAATGGCCAACAGAGAAACGGATTGGATGTTGCCAACTTATATTAAAATTGCATACAGCCTCTTAATATTTTACTTAATGATCTAAGATTTATATTTTTATAACCATAATTAACCGACACCATTTCGAGCCATAGTAAACAATACCAAACTCCAATACAAACCATGTTTGATCTATCATCCAACGTAGCTGCTCATATGCCACTTATGACTTATTGGACCAAATTTCGTATGGTAACAATCATAATAGAATGGATTATATATTTTTCTCTAGCATGTGTGACTATAGATACTAACATTATACATTTTTAAGACTACTGATGCAAAAAATGAAGGGATAACAGAGTTGGTAGTTTTCAAGAGTGGTACCCTTCAACAACAACCAAATCACCCATGATGGTTCTAGTTATGATATTTGTGGGTCTGTGGCTCCAAGAAGTTTACGTCCGTACTTAATCACACCTTCTCCTTCCCAACCTGCATGAAAGATATATAAGTTACGGGTTGAGTTGTTCACCTATATGATTAAAAGGGTTCCAATAAACTATGCCTTATTGGTACATTTTTTACCCAATCTAAACACAAATTGCACTCAATTATTTATAGTTTGTGGGGTTAACTTAGCTAACAGAAACTATGGTCGCTTTAAGATACATAACAGACCCTTGCACTTACTTCATTTATAAACTCAATATTGACCAGAAGCTTGAATTCATGTATATGATCTCCTCGGTACTTAAGGTACATACATTTACTTATTTGTTATACCTTTGCAATTCATAACAAAACTCGAAGCAGGGTATTTAAGTTCCCCTTCTCCATTCACAATGCTAAAATGACAAATCAAAATCCAATATGATCACAATTACAATATTACTAATTTAACCAACTAATACATCAGTCAAATAACCAAGTATACCTAATGTGCTCCTTAATGCGGCTAATTAGAACATCTTTTTTGCCCGTTAATCTCAACCCATGTTTTCTCAAATACAGTTTCTTCACTTGGCCACCGACCCATAAACGACGCAAAAAATAAAAAACAAATAAATAAGGCAATAAACACAACCATTCACAAATAGAATTTCAATATACATATCAAGCTTATAAGAATGCAAAACTTACATTCAATCTTCTATTTGTGAATTGAGTTAGTCGTTTTATAATTGAAAGATTAAGAAAACCCACCTAAAAACCCACAAAAGCTTATTTGTGAGAGATCCTAAAAATATGAATCGATACAAAATTGACAAGTACCCACATAAAAACTATGAGTAAACATACCTTTAACCAACAGACTGGATAATATATATATACCCTCAATCAAATCAATTCATCTTGTGTGAATTGTAAAAACAAGACCATAAAATTGAGTTGTAAAACTTATAAAGAAAAAACAAAGATAAATTATACCTTATACATATGTGAATCATACGTTGTACAGTTTTGATTTTAGGAAGTTTGAAAATTGAGATGAAAGAAACTGACTGTGAAGATTGAAATAAGATAAGATGTTAGTTTGATTGCCTGACTGGCTTTAATGAGGTGGCTTTAGTGGCATTAGTGACACTTTATTTGCTAGCATGGATTAAATGAGGGTGTACACATTTCAAAAAACCTTCTTTTATTATATATATATAGATAGATAGATATGTCTCCTCTTCTCTGTAGACCCTAAAAACCGCCACCACAATATTCTCGTGCCTCCGCTCTCTCTAGATCGTAAACCGGTTGGCATTCTATCAACCATCGATCTAAGGTTAAAGGTTTTATACAAAAAACAAAAAGTGGATACTCTCATCACCTCGTGTCCCAGCTGCTCCCACCATTGTGAATCAAAATTACAGAAGCATTTGTAAGGGGTTGGTTTTCTTACATTATGCTTCATTTTTCTTTATATCAATTCATAGAGTATTTAATTAAGTCTGTTCATCTTTGTGGTTTTAATCTGTAGAGAAATAGTTGTGTCTGCCTTATTTTATTTTGAAAGAATCTGTATTTGGAGAGATACCTTGGTGATGATAGTCACCTCCCTTATGTGATTAACTTGATAAAGGAGTGTTTGGATGTCCGTTTTGACATTGATTGTGTGATATTATATAATGAGAATCAGATAATCGACATGCTGTATTGTGTTTGGATGTGCTTGTTTGTACTTAAGTTGTAATGATATGGTAATTTGTGCAAGGAAGTAAGACAAATTGATTAAAAGTGTTGTTTCCAAATTGGAATGGGAAAAATCAGTAATCTTACTTTACCGCTGATGATCATCTTGGGTGCAGAATCACGCATGATGAGAGGCATAATCCGCATATTCATACATTCAAAACTAAGTATTAGTTCTAGTAATAATAATAATATAATTAGCTCGAAACGAAATCTAAACACCCTTTGGAAGTCACTCATTTAATTACTTCTGTGGAGGTTTAGCATATGCAGTACCATGTGTAAGTAACATCACTTTGTGATCTCATGGTTACACAGTCATAACTCTAGATAAACTAAAAACTGCAACAATAAACTAGCTAGACATTAGATAATATACTTAGTTGATCGATGAGAACTATGCATTCCTCGTTTTGTTGATGACTTTGTCATGTATTTCAGAATAATAACAGAAACCGAAGGAGTTTGAACCATCTGTCAAATCACAATTTTGCTGCCGTTCTACCGGGAGACTCATTGGCAGGACTTGTGGTAACCAATGGTTCTTCATATGCTTCATTTTTTCAAAATAAAGGCCCCCTATATATATATATATATAGGGATAGAAATTGTAGCCAATTGGCTACAATCCTTTATTAAAAATACACTAACAATGATTCAGGGCCCCACAGAAAAGAATCAGGACCCACAAAAATAATCAGAGGGCCCACATTTTTAGTACAAAATTGTAGACAATTGGCTACAATTAATTGTAGCTAATATATTCCCATATATATATATATACACTTTTAGACTTAATATAAAATAAGAGTAACATCATATTTTAGTTTTTAACAATAAAATTTATAATCGTGTTCAAACTTATAAAGTGAGCAAATAAATCCTCATACGATATAGTTCAATTATTATGTTTTGATACTTATCAACTTTGGATATCCAAGGATGCCAAAACCCACAATGCTTTATGTTTCCAAATCATTGAGAAAACCAGGCGCGAGTTTAGAGTATAATTATTTGAGAATCTCTGCAAGACCACGTATATTTGAAGTCACCTTTCTTAATAGGAATCAACTGAGAGCAAATTTGATGTATTGGTTGAGCTACTTCGAAGATGAGCTACACTAGATATATGACTAGAAAAGAAGTAATGAATGGATATAAACTATGGTAGCAATCGAAAATAAGAGAAAACTTTGCCTTAAGATGAATATATACATTCATAATTCACAAAGTAACCATTCAAAAAATGCTTAGTGATTGGCACAATAAGTTTTCTCGTTAACCTAGGGCCAAAGTAAGTATCATATTACTTAAATATTCTAACGATTATGAACCAAAAACGTAATAGAATTTCTACATAAAAGATTTCAAATAAGTAAAAGATCTATAGATTTCAGACAAGTAAACGCTTGAAATAGTCACAAGTTCTTTTATTCAAAGTACATTTGCAATCTGTCATTGTTAGTGCAATAACAACATAAAATTACATGTTATCCAAAATGTTAGTTTCATGCTCTAAATTCACACATCCTAGTTGAACTTTAATTAGGATTTTGGACTTTCAAATTTCCATCACCAACTCTTAATAAGTCTTCTATCCAATACAAATTCTATTCAAACACAAATTCTTTTATCCAAACATTCTATCCCACATATGTTGAAAAAAGAAGTTCTTGGTTACTAATATAACATAGTGTACATGAGTTTCTTGTGACTAGATTAGTATTACGTTTTCAGGTATATGATTTTTTTCCCGCTTAAAAGGTTTGCAAGCTAACCGTACATAGCGCAAATAAGATCATATATGGGTTAAACTAATATGAATTCTTGATCTTTTTTACTTTTCTTGGTTATCGTTCTTTATTCTTTTTTATCGAAGGTCGCTTAGTTTAATTTGCTAATGTGATAAAATTAAGGAATCTGGTTGACAAAAAATTAAGCCACAATTAGAAAGTAAAAACAAATGACGCAAATAATGTCATATGTTACATTGTTAAACGTAAGTCTAAAATAACAATATATTGATTTACCAATAAAATTTACAATTGAGTTTAAACTTAAAAATTGAGATAATAAATCCACGTACAATGTAACTCAACAAGCAACATATGTCTCGTTAGATAATACGCACACATATAAAAAATCCATCTAAGAAATGAACATAAGTTAATCATAGCCGTAAGTTTGTAACGAGTTATCCTTTGGAATGTATTATCTTCATCTACAACCATATGTATTTTCGTTATAATGGAATCTTACCCAAATACAACAACGATACTAACAATCATCAACTAGTTATATATTCAAGCTAATCCTAAGAGAAGCCACACTTGATGATTAGAAAAGAAGCAATGATCGGATTTTTATTTTTATTTTATTATTCTCTTTTAAGAACGACAAACTTTTTTCACATATATATTACCTATCTCATAATACATCTCACAAATGCCTCCGGCGAGGCATGAACCCACAACCTTTAAGTTTGTGGGTAACTCACATACCACTAGAACAGAGACCTTAGGTAGCAATGAAAAAATTAAACTAAGGAGGCACTAAAAATAAATGAAAAAGTTTGTATTCTGATAATATTTTGGTTGTCATTCACGCAATTTAAGCCACTAATACTATATGCCCTAAGAACATGTAGTTAGAAAGTAGAGGCAAAGAAAATAGATAGACGAAGTTTAATGGTCTAACCGCTACTAACTTATTGTGAGCTCATAACGGGACGCGTTTGAAAAGTCGCAAAATAGTGTAAATTTTTGTTGATTGAAAAGGATATATGAGCTAAATGAACGTAGTTGATGAGGATTATAACATAAAGAAACCATGGTAATATAAATTGGGCACCTTAGGCCAAATGAAGTTTCATAATATGTAGATACTTTAAGTTCTTGATTCATGCTCCAAACACATAAACTAGTTGCTACTAAACTTCAATATATAATTCCAAGTGACATTTATTTCTTTCACCCATCCTTGTATTAATTTTTTTATTTCCATTTACATAAAAAGCATTTCTACTATGTTTTACCATTTTTCTATGGACACCTTTTCTAACTTTCTATCCTATCATTATATCCCACATAGGTTGTAGAAAGAACTTGTTGGTTAATTATAGAGTTAATTGCAGAAATCGTCCCTAAGGTTTGGCCAAATTGCAGGTTTCGTCCCAAATAGTTTGAAATTGCATAAACCGTCCCAAAATCAACCCTTTTTGCAAATTTTGGTCCCTGGCTTTAACTGCCGTTAAGTTTTTTTCGTTAGAATTAACACGTTAGCCCTTTTGGCCAAAAAATCTTGCATAGTTCATCCTTTTGGCCAAAAACTTTTGCAAAGTTCATCCTTTTGGCCAAAAACTTTTGCAGAGTACATCCTTTTGGCCAAAACTTTTGCAGAGTTCATCCTTTGGCCAAAAACTTTTGCAGAGTTCATCCTTTTGCCCAAAACTTTTCAGAGTTCATCCTTTTCGCCAAAAACTTTGCAGTACATCTTTTGGCCAAAACTTTGCAGAGTTCATCCTTTGGCCAAAACTTTTGCGAGTTCATCCTTTTGGCAAAAACTTTGCGAGTTCATCCTTTTGGCCAAAAACTCTTGTAGCTTTCATCCTTTTATACATTTTCATATGTTTTTAATCGTCTTCATCCATTTTATGCGTTTTGTGGTTTTATCGTTTTCTTCGTTTTATACGCTTTCGTTTTGTTTTTATCGTTTTCATCCGTTTTATCGTTTTGTTAGTTTTTACCGTTTTGTACTATCTCAACATATTGAAATTTTTTCAAAAGAAAAAAAATTTGAAAATAAAAAAATTGGAATTTTTTTGCAAATTTGGAAAAAAAAAATTCCAAAAAATTTTGAAAAAGAAAATTGGAAAAAAAATTCGAAAAAAGAAAAAAAAAATCCAATATTTTCTTTGGCCAAATTTGGAAAAAAAATTCCAAAAATTTTTTTCAAAAAGAATTTCGAAAAAAATAATTTAGAAAAAAATTCCAATTTCTTTTTTTTTTTGAAAAAAAAAAGTATTTACGAAAAAAAATTGGATTTTTTTTTTCCAATTTTTTTTTCGGATTTTTTTTTCCATTTTCTTTTTCCAATTTTTTTTTTGGAATTTTTTTCTAAATTGTTTTTTTCAAAATTCTTTTTGAAAAAAAAAGTATTTACGAAAAAAAATTTGGATTTTTTTATTCCAAATTTTTTTTCGGATTTTTTTTTCTAATTTTCTTTTTCAATTTTTTTTTCCAATTTTTTTTTTCCAAATATTTGATTTTTTTTTTCTTTTTTCGGATTTTTTTCCAATTTTCTTTTTCAAAATTTTTGGAATTTTATTTTTCAAATTTGCGAAAAAATTCCAATTTTTCTTTTGAAAAAATTTCAATATGTTGAGATAGTACAAAACGGTTAAAACGAACAAAAGCATAAAACGGATGAAAACGTATAAAAAACAAATGAAAGCGTATTAAAACGAAGAAAAACGTATAAAACCGGACAAAAACGCATAAAAATGGATGAAGACGATTAAAAACATATGAAAATGTATAAAATGATGAACGCTACAAGAATTTTTGGCCAAAAGGATGAACTCTGCAAAAGTTTTTTGCCAAAAGGATGAACTCTGCAAAAGTTTTTGGCCAAAAGGATGAACTCGCAAAACGTTTTGGCCAAAAGGATGAACTCTGCAAAGTTTTGGCCAAAGGATGAACTGCGCAAAGTTTTTGGCCAAAAGGATGTACTCTGCAAAATTTTTGGCCAAAGGATGAACTCTGCAAAAGTTTTTGGCCAAAAGGGCTAATGTGTTAATTCTAACGAAAAAAACTTAACGGCAGTTAAAGCCAGGGACCAAAATTTGCAAAAAGGTTTGATTTTGGGACGGTTTATGCAATTTCAAACTATTTAGGACGAAACCTGCAATTTGGCCAAACCTTAGGGACGATTTCTGCAATTAACTCTTAATTATATATCGTAGTATATCTAAGCTTTACGTGTTTAGAAAAATATAACGTTTTCAAGTAGATTACTTTCTGTGTTTAAAATGTTACAAATTTAAACCGTAATATCTTTTGAAAACTTATATGGACTCTTTATTTTATTTTTTTACTGTAGAACATGTTTTGGTGAAGTACATTATAATCTTTAGTATCATATAAGAGGAAAAAGTATTTTTAAAAAGTCAATTAAGACAGAGTTTTGAGAAACAATTAAATTGTTAAAATTTGTTTTGATTAAGATAGATGTTAACATAAGTACTCCTTTTAACATACTTGACATTTTAACCTAGGGACAAAACAAACAAACCAAGTATTCTCCCCGGGCAGCTCAACACAGAATTCATTTGGTCGTGTGTATATGATAAAAGGATTGCTTGGCTACTTATTTTTTGATTTTGACATAATTTTGTAATTTCATAATATACACATTGATCATTCAATAATGTGTACTGATTGCCATAATAAAGTTTGCTTAACAATTCAAATCAGTGTAATAAAAACATATGACTTACGTTATGAAATGTGTATATGATAAAAGGATTGCTTGGCTACTTATTTTTTGATTTTGACATAATTTTATAATTTTGTAATTTCATAATATACACATTGATCATTCAAGGGCAAATCGCATAAAAAGTTACTCATCTTATGTCCAACTTCAATTAAAGGAACTACTCTTTTTTTTTTTCTCAATTTAAGGTACCAAACTTTTTTTTTGTGCCGATTTAGGTTTTTTTCTAACTTCCGTTAACCATTTCGTTAGTAAATTACAAGTTTGGTCCTTAAGTTTGTATAGGCATTTCATGTTTGGTCTATTTTCGTCCGTTTTTGTCCGTTTGTATACGTTTTCGTCCGTTTTTATACTTTTTCGTCCGTTTTTACACGTTTTTGTCCGTTTTACACATTTTCGTCCGTTTTTGCACGTTTTTGTCCGCTTTTACACGTTTTCGTCTGTTTTTACACGTTTTCCTCCGTTTTTGCACGTTTTCCTCCGTTTTTGCACGTTTCCGTCTGTTTTTTGCCTGTTTCTGTTTGTTTTTACACGTTTTCGTCCGTTTTTTTAACGTTTCGGTCCGTTTTTGCACGTTTCCGTCCGTTTTTACACGTTTTCGTCCGTTTTTACACGTATTCGTCTGTTTTAACATGTTTTCGTTTTTTTTGCACGTTATCGTCCGGTTTTACACGTTTTTGTCTATTTTTACACGTTTTTGTCCTTTTTACACGTTTCTGTCTGTTTTACACGTTTTCGTCTGTTTTTTCACGTTTTCGTTCGCTTTTGCATGTTTCAATCCGTTTTTGCACGTTTTCGTCCGTTTTTCACGTTTCCGTCCATTTTTACACGTTTTCGTCCGTTTTTGCACGTTTTCGTCCGTTGTAAACGCACGAGACGTGCAAAACGGTCATAAAAAAGACGAACAGCGTCAAAACGCATGTGTTGAAAGCAGAAACGCGCAAAACGTGTAAACGAAACGTGCAAAAAGCGTCTGAAATCGTGTAAAAACGGGAAAACGTGCAAAACGACAAAAGCGTGTAAAACCAGCGAAAACGTGTAAAAATAGCGCTTGACGGCAAGCCGAAGCGTGCGGATAAAACGTGTAAAACGGACGCGTGTAAAAGGCAACGTGTAAAACGGATAAACGTCTGCGGGCAAAATATGTAAAACGGACAAAAATATGTAAAAACGGACGAAAACGTATAAAAACAGACGAAAATAGACAAACATGAAATGCATATACAAACTTAAGGACCAAAGTTGTAATTTACTAACAAAATGGTTAACGGAAGTTAGAAAAAAACCTAAATCGGCACAAAAAAAAAAGTTGGGTACCTTAAATTGAGAAAAAAAAAAGTAGTACCTTTAATTGAAATTGGACATAAGATAGGTACCTTTTTATGCGATTTGCCCATCATTCAATAATGTGTACTGATTGCCATAATAAAGTTTGTTTAACAACTCATGTTGATACAATAGTTGGGCGTTCCTTGTTTGGAGCTCCGGTTCTCGTATCAATTGATGATTGCTACTTGAAACCTGCGCACTAAGAAGACAGAAAACACCGTTAGGCTTATCGTGGGATTGTCTCCCACGATTATCCTCCGGCGTGAGTAAGTAATCGGTTTAGGGTTAAAAAGAGTTAGGGTTTTAGATCGTACCTTTAACGAGGGATAGGATTCCTTTATATACCACGGAATCCTTGTTGGTTTCGTGTTCCCCAACCTTCGGCGTATCCCGCCTAAGTCGGTTGGGGAATGATTATCTCCATAATTAGGAGATATCCGATATTGTATTCCATAAATAACATTGGGCTTGGACCTTCGTGGGCCCAAACACTTACCGGCTTAGCCCAGTTCGTGCTGGACTCATTAGTATCGGGCTTTGGTCGGGTTCGTGATCCGAATATAGACTATACGTCATCATGTCCCCCCAGTCTAGTATGCGCAGTGACGGACTGCGGATGCTAGACTAATGACTGCAGTAAAAAAACTGCGAAGCGTAGCAAAGAAGCCAAAAAAGATACCCGCGTTGAAAGATATACATTGTATCTAGACATAGTATTTTAAAATGGACGCCTCGTAAATCGGGGGAAAGTAACTGCAACAACGTCATATCAAGTGATCTGATCCACACGTTGGAGATAGTGGGTTCCACGTGTCGTGCATCGCATGGATAGGAAAACTTATATAACCATCGGCCTCCCTTTCACTGTGATTATCACTGTAAAAATAAAACTCAATCCGCCATTGTTAAGAATCCTTTCATTTGCAAACCAGAAACTGCCTATTCCAAAGGTAACCGCGCGTGCGCATTAAAAAAAATACCATGGTCAAACAGTTATCTGATTTCACCTCCGATATCACCGAGAGCGAACTTCTAGAATTCACCTCGGATTATTTTATACCACTTAACGTGCATCCGGTTGTTCCGGGTGCGCGAGCATCTATTGCGGACTTCCCCGAAGGGAAAGTAGGGGTATACACACGTTTTTTCGAATTCGCAAATCAACGTGTGCCCATATCCCTATTTCTGTGCGACGTAGTAAATTATTACATGCTGCACCTATCCCAGCTGCACTGCATTGGTGCAGCTAAAATTAACAACTTCGAGGTGAACTGCCGTTTACTAGCGGTTAACCCTACTATCCATCTATTCCGCGCATTTTATCACACGACATGGTCACACGGGTGGGTATCCTTTGCTAAGCGCGCTGGTAAACTTCAGTGTTATACTGAAAAACTAGACGCGCTTAGGAATTGGAGGGAGTCATTTTTCTGGGTAGATGACGCATGCTTTCTGTGGCATTATAATTTCTACACCCAGGGTACATTGTCGAAGGATGAGCGCCCCCTACCTGGATCATATAGCGCGGAGGATGCGGAACTAATAAACGCCAACCGCATCCCCATTAGTTCCTATCCTGAGGAATTTTTGATGCATATGGGCATTAGCCGCAATTACTTTGGTATGCCGGATGAGATGCCAATCTTTTTAGGCGCTGATGGCCAGGGTGGGTGCTCGTTCCTTCGCATCCCCTTTTTTAATTAATGTAAGAGCTTTCTTTTCCTTGTTGCACATTATGTAACCTGTGTATTTGTTGTCTTCTGTTGCGCAGAAATGGATCTGTTCACAGTGGTGCAACTAGTGAAGCCGCTTCAGGTCACTGTAGGGACGCGGCCACTGAAGGAAGGAGAAGAGGCCATACTGGAAGCTACCGCAGGGCGTACCCTGGAAATGAATCTAGGATAAATAGGGACCAGCTCCTCCGTCGCACTGGAAGCGACGCCGCTTCAAAGCGTGCCAAGCCCCAGAGTGCCATCTCCAGCAGCGCATCCATCACCCGTAGCAGTGGCGCAGCACATGGAAGATCTGGAAGGAGAGGAGGAAGAATCCGGGTTGAAACGCAAAAGATCACTCGGAGAGGATGGCGCGAGCTCATCAAGGAAAAAGCTCCCTGTGATCCTAACTGTGGAATCATCCTCCAGCGATGTTGCGTCACCTCCCCCCTCTGGCCCACAGTAAGTAATATCGTCAATGCTTTTTGCGCACCAACTGTTTATGTAGAAAATTAATAATTCTCTTTCTGTGTATGCAGGTTTGAACAGTCTGCGGAGTCACCTCCCA
This sequence comes from Chrysanthemum makinoi, assembly GCA_910596185.1. NCBI lineage: Eukaryota > Viridiplantae > Streptophyta > Magnoliopsida > Asterales > Asteraceae > Chrysanthemum > Chrysanthemum makinoi. The sequence continues at coordinate 62,802,030 of OU343225.1, read as the reverse complement.
GAGATAGTCCTGTCCGTTCAGAGTCCTCCCAGCCAATTAGTCAAAACGCCGAGGCTAGGGATGCACCGGTGAACCAACTTGTTGAGGAATTGATAGTGGCTGCCGCGCACCAGGCTTCGTTGATGGAGAAGCTTAAGGCTAAGATTGCTGGGAAAGACAGCCAAGGCGCGCAGAAAGATCAAAAAATTACGTCGCTGGAGGCGCAGCTAGCTAGCTACAAGGTTGAGGTAGAAGGCTTGAATGCGTATGCGCAAAAGGTTGCCGATGAGAAGATGGCGCTAATGGGCCAAATAAACCAAGAGCGTGCAGATTCATCCGGGTACAAGGCTTCGTGTCTCTTGGCCCTGAAGTATCTGGAGAAGGGTAAGGACGAGTTGACTGCGCAGCTGGAAAACTTTGGTGCGACTGTTCAGAGTGCTCTGGAAGCGCAAGAGATGAAGTTGCTCAAGCTCAGCATGGAGTACGACGAGGAATTATATCCCCAACTTTTGTCTACTATAGCTGAGCGCAGATGGCTCATAGGCCATGGTCTTCGTCTTGCTGCACTTAGGACCCTGGAATCGCAAGAAGTGGTGGATGCTTTCGGTGGGGTAGTTCAGTGCGCTTTGGAGCTGAAAGCAGAAGCTGTGGAGAAGCTTCATGAGGCGGATCTTTTGAAGGTGCATGCTAAAAAGGTACCTGGATACAACGCTAATGCGTATGATGATTTGGTTGCAGCAATGGAAAAAATGAAGGCATTGGAGCTGCCTTTAATTGCTGAGTTAGAGCGCGACCAAGATTATCCTATAGGGGTAATAATAGAGGGACTAACATTGGCTAGGCATCGTTCCGAGGATGCAGAGACGTAATAGGATTATTTTTTGAAACCCAATGAGTCTCAGCTGCAGGTACCTGTGTTTGTGCGCCCTCGCCATATCTTGGATCCGTTTGCTTTGGAGAAGGAAATTCCGTTAAAACAAGTCCTGGAAGCTCATGCTGCAAGGCTCGCCAAGAAGGAAGGTATCTCGTCAAGACTCCGATTTGTTGAAGAAGTTAAGCGAGGCTAAAGATGCAGCAAACCGCGTGGGTAGTTCTTCTCTTGAGCGTTGTAATAGTTGGTATGTTGTACTTCGTAAAGTAAACATCCTTTTTGTAATAGCTTGTAGTCATGAATGAAAATCTCCTTTTGCTAAGTGCGTGTTGATATTATTGCAACTTGTAAGGTGTGTACTTATCTATTTGTCTTTGCATATAAGACATGTTCTAAGGGTCGAAGTTGTATACAAGCGCGAATAATATAAGAAATCCATAGTCATGTATGAAGACCATAGTATACTTAAGAGATAATTTCTAAGTACTTCACTTTTTTTTATATCATAATCGTGTATGTTGTGATATGCAGCATACTGTAAATATCATATCAAGGAATCAAGTGTCTTGGTTCCTAAGTTGTTAAACGTGCACCATATGCGTTGTTTCGCACCCATCGTGAGATGCGCACAAACTTATTCCAACGTCTTGAGAACAAGGTATTTAACAAGGATACGTGATCCAGTGTTGATGGGTTTGCAACCCTCTTACTCAACGAGTCCTTTAGTAGGTTGACTCATCCTTTTACCATCGTGGGTTTTTTAAGTGCATGCACGCCATGTAGGCAAAATATAAAAAATTGTTAAGACATACAGTATATGGAAATAACAAATTAAAATGTGTCGCGGAGTTAGCTAGAAACCGCGACGTTTTATTGATACTTGCAAGTTTTTATGAGAAATAAATAAGACAGTATACTAAGGAAAACAAAGAGTAAATACATAGATGTTTATTGGGCACTTCAATAAAATGCAGGAGCGTCTGTGCGCTAGGTCGTAGCCATTCCTATAGGTAACACCTCTTAAGGTTGCAGATGTTCCATGTGCGTGGTAATTCACGACCATCCAAGCCTCGTAGCTTGTACGCGCCTGTTCCTAATGCTTCAGTAACCTCATAGGGTCCTTCCCACTTTGGTCCAAGCTTACATGTGTCTTCTGCGTGGCTCGCATCATTGGCGCGGTAAACGAAGTCACCTGGTCTGAATGAAACACCTCGCACCTTAGCGTCATAGTATCCCTTCATCATTGACTTTGATTTTGCCTCTCGTATAGCTGCGCGTTCACGCCTTTCTTCTAGCAGGTCTAAGTCGATCACTTCGCCGTCGTCATTGGTTGCCACATTGATTTCAGCCGTGCGAATAGTTGGCATTCGATTTAATTTGGTATGGCGGCTTTTGTCCCATAGACTAGAGAAGGGGTGTCCCCTGTGCTGGTTTTGATTGAAGTCGATGCGCCCAGCAACATGCAATAGTTCTTCCACCCATCTTCCTTTGTGCTTGTCCAAGCGTGCCTTAATTCCTTCACCCGGGCTTCGATTCGCCGCTTCAACTAAGCCGTTGGTTTGTGGGTGTTTAAGCGACGCCTGAAGTCTTGTGTGATTTTTAGCTTCTCACACCAGGTCCTTGAAAGGGTTGTCGCAAAATTGTTTCCGTTGTCCGAGATTATTTCCCGTTGTAGACCGAAGCGGCATACAATATTTTCCAGACAAAGCGTTTCACTGGTTGCGCGTGATTGTCACCACTTGCCTTTGCCTCGATCCATTTGGTGAAGTAGTCTATGGCGACTATGAGGAACTTTAATCCTCCCTGGCGCAGCAGAAAAGGACCTGCGATGTCGATACCTCACTTGTAGAATGGCCATGGTGCCGTAATTGGTGTTAGCTCCTGTTGTGGTTGACGTGGCACGGGTCTGAACTTGGCGGTCGATGCACTTTCTGATTAAGTCTCGCGATCGCGGTGCATGGTGGGCCAATAATATCGACCGTAAGCGCAAGCGCCACCACGGACCTTGGTCCTGAATGCATGCTGCATGAACCTTCGTGGATTTCCCGCAGTACATAGTTTGCTTGTAGGGGACCAACACAGCGGAGCCATGGTTGCAAAAAAGAGCGTCGATATAGTATGTTGTCCCTAAGTTCAAATCGTTGTGTTGCGCGCCGTATCCTTCGGGCTTCCTTCTGCTCTTGGGGTAATATTCCCTTGCTTATGAAGTCCGTTATCAGTGTCATCCACGTAGGGCCTTCTTCCTCTACTACCGTGGATACTTCCATCTCTGAGATGGATTTTCTTTTCAATGTTTCCACCAACACCTGTTTTGATAGGTGTGCAAAGCTTGTGGATGCGATTTTGCTTAGTGCATCCGCCTTTCGGTTTTCCCCTCGAGGAACTTGTTTGATGGTAAACCTGTCAAAGCTTTGGATTAGTGCCTTGGTTTTTCGAGTACTTGAATCATGTTTTCCTCCTGGCCACGTACTCACCCAACACGTGGTTGGCTACTAGCCCGGAATCTACATTAACGCTTCCAAGTTACGTACACTCATTTGAGCTGCAATGCGTAGTCCGGCTATTAGGGCTTCATATTCTGCCTCATTATTTGTTGCTGTGAATTGAACGCAGTGCGTAAGTGAATTCCATTACTTCCGGGTTTGTGAGGATGAGGCCTGCTCCTGACCCATCCATGCATGAGGATCCGTCCGTGAACAAGATCCATAGATCTTGTAGTTCCTTCTTGCTTAGTGCGGGTGGGTCATCGGTGTCTGGTTTTTCGATGATGAAATCTGCTAGTATCTACCCTTTTACTGCAGTACGTGGTCTATAGGAGATGTTGTGCTCACCTAGCAATACACTCCACTTCTGCAATCGCCGTGATGCGTCAGGTTTGGAGATGATTTGCTTGATCAGTTGGTCTGTGATCAATGCTATCGGGTGCGTTTGGAAGTACCTGCGCAGCCGTTTGGCGGCGAATACTAATGCGAGGACCAACTTTTCTATTGCGCTATAGTTCATCTATGTTTTCTTGAGCGTTTTGCTTACAAAGTACACTGGTGTTTGTACTGAGTTCCTATCCGTTAGTAACACTGCGCGGACTGCTCCATGAGTTGCAGATAAGTACATAATCAACTCTTCCCCTGGTCGGGGCGCTACAAGTGTAGGGAGTGTTGCCAGGTGTTGTTTAAGCTGTGTGAAGGCTTCTTCTGCCTCCGTAGTCCAACGAAAATCTCCCTTTTTATACACTTCTTGAGTGTTTTGAAAAGAGGTAGTAATTTGTCTGCTGACTTGGATAGGAATCTATTTAGACCGGCCAACTTTCCATTGAGAGATTGGATTTCCTTCAACGTGCGCGGTGAACGAAGGGCGATGACAGCCTTAGTCTTTTCTGGACACGGCTTTATACCATCAGGTTCTATCAAGTATCCAAGGAACATGCCTTCTGTAGCGCCGAAAGTGCATTTTTAGGATTTAGCTTCATGTTGATCTCTTTAAGTGTCCTGAAGGTTTCCTCAATGTCGCGCACCAACTCCTCTTCAAGATGGCTTTTATGACCAGGTCATCGACGTAAACCTCTATGTTGCGGCCAACCTGTTTTTCGAACGCATTATCTACTAACCGTTGATAGGTAGCACCTGCGTTCTTCAAGCCAAAGGGCATTTTTGTATAGCAGTAGACGTCTTGGCTTGTGTGAAAGGCCGTTTTTTCCTCGTCCTCCTTAGCCATCTGGATCTGATGGTACCCTTTGTATGCATCGAGAGAGCACTTTAGTGGATATCCACACAAAGATTCCACCTTCCGATCTATCTCACGGTAGTGGGTAGCGATCTTGTGGACATGCTTTATTAAGATCGGTGAAGTCCACGCACATCCGCCAGCTACCATCACTCTTCTTTACCATAAGCGGGTTAGAAATCCATCATGGTAGTAGACTTCTCGCATGATTCCTGCCTCTACTAGCTTGTGTACCTCTGCAAGGATTGCTTGTGGGCACTCGGAGCCTGGCAGCGCTTTTTACGGCGTATTGGTGAGTATCCTTGTCGGATTCTCAGCTTATGTTCAGTGATTGAACGTGGTACTCCGGTCATGTGCTTTGGCTCCCATGCAAAAATGTCCAAGTTCTTTTGCAAGAGTGCGCACACAGCTGCTTTGCCGTTGTCCGACAGCGATCCTCCGATTGAAATTTCCTGTTCTGGGTAATCAGGATGAATTGCGACCTTCAGGTTTGGAACCTTGGGTGCGCGCTGTTCTGGGATAGGTGTTGTCTCGCATGTAATCATGTTACATTCTCTATGTGGTACAGTGGCGTTGTAGAGAGTGACAATACCACCTTCCACTGGGAATTTAAGCATCCCATGTGCTGTGGACGGTACTGCGCACATGGCTGATATCCCTGGTCTTCCGATGATTCCGTTATATGGCGAAGGGGATTTGATCACCATAAACTCCATCCAGGCCGTCGCGGAGTGTTCTTTATTGCCCACGCTGACTAGTAAGCGTATTTTCCCCATAGGCCATATCTTTTCTCCCGTAAAACCAGTCAGCGTTGTCCTGACTAGGCTTAACTGACTGCGTATTTCAGGTCGCGTGCGCGGCAGGTGCTCATACATGATGTCTGCAGATGCTCCTCCATCAACGTACATGCGGTGGATGTCGTGACCCCCCGCGCTAATTTCGATGGTGAGCGGCTCTACCACTGCGTTGTCCGCAGTTAAGGTGGGGAAAGAAATTTCACTTCCACGTGAAAACTTCTGGATGACCTTCTGCCTAGTAACCCGCTGCCATGATTGTATCATGTAGATGGTGTCAGCCTTGTCCTTAGGTGCCTCTTTCTTGTTCCCATTTTTCTGTCTATCCTTTCCTTCCTTGATGTTTTTGACCAAATGGTCCAATCTGCCCTCTTTAACCATTTTATCAATTAGCTGCCGCAGTTGGACACATTCATTGGTGGTGTGGCCTTTCTGTGCGTGATAGTCACAGTATCCACTCCCTACGCGCCGATCCTCTGGAGTGCGCATTTGTGGCTGTCTTGGAAAGTTCGCACCTTCTGTTGCAAGTATTTCCTTTGAAGTCTTGGTCAGCGGGATATACTTTTCGTTATCCCGTCCATTCCGCTGTCCGCGGTAGCTCTTATTGCGGTTGCTGCTCCGGTCATTGGATTGTCTCCCAGGTTGTTCCTGTGACCGGTAGCTTGAGTAGCTTCTCTTGCTATCCGCTGCGGCGGCTTCTCCTTGGACGAAGGACCTTGACCGTTTCATCATTTCATCGAAGGTTTGGGAGATCTTATCGTTCAGCCTTTTGATGAGTTCTGGGTTATTGATCCCATTCATGAACCCAGAGATTTTCAACACTTCTGGGCACGCCTTAACCTGCATGCACTCTTCTTTGAAGCGCTCCATAAATGCGCTTGTAGATTCCCCTGGCTGTTTTACCACTGGCAAGTTTGATAGGATTCTTAGCACACTTCTTTCGTTGAGTGAAGTTTAGGCGGAACGCCTTTCTCAACTCTTCGAAGCCACCAATGCTTCTGGCGTGAAGCTTCTTGAACCGTTCAGCGTTTCCTACTAGTGTGGAATTGAACATGTGGCACCACACGGTTGCGCGCCAGTTTTCGATAGTAGCGGCTGATTCAAAATTTTCGGTGATCATCGAGGTCACCGTCCCGTCATAGGTTTTGACGTTAGCGGCATCGCCTTCTCTTATCTTCGAGAAATCACTCATGCGTCGAGTGAACGCATCTATCTTTTGGCGCCACGCGGAAGAGACATGTCTTCCTCCTCCTGGTCGCGATATTTCCTCTTAGACTTCCAATGTCCTGTATCTCTATCCTCGTTGTCCGAGGAATTATCGGAGGATGAATTTTCCCTTCTTCGGTAACTTGCGCGGCTGTCCTCGAATCTGGACTTGAAGGGCTTTCACTTGGGGAGTATCGTCGCCCAAGTCTGTCATGGATTCTCCGGCTACCAAGTCTGCGTGGACAGGTGCTGTTCATCCTCCTCACTTCCTTCCAGATGCTGTGAGTTGGATGTCTCATCATCCTCAACTCTCTTCCCAATTCTATTAAATACCGGGGGTCGGCGACTATCCCTCCCACGCTTTTCCTTCTGACGGCGCGGTGGGGATGTCTCAAACTCCGAGCCAAAATCGAGTCGGGCATGTAGATTCCGACCTGACCTCTTCTTTGCTTCCTTTTGCATGAGAGCAACCAAGGTTTCGTAGTTTTGCGATACGAACTCGTCTGGCGCTAGTTCTGACACAACCCCTTCTAGAGTAGGAGTATCAGTTTCTACCACTATACCCTTATTTTTATCGGGCGCATCATGTGCTTTTGTGAAGTTTGTCTCCACTACTGTTTGGAATGGAGTGGCAAAGGGAGTGCGCAGTGGGTCTCCTGCGCTAACGGTGGTTGCCGTGGCCTGGGTTGTCCTCGAGCGTGGTTCCACCAGAGGGAAGACCAGATCTTGGCTTGATCCCTGGTTTTTAGCAACACTGGTTGTCCCAGAAGTTTGCTTGGAAGCTGATCCGACATGCAGCTTCTTTCCCGTAAGATATGTTTGCGATCGCTGATTTCCATGCTTCGTCATTCTAGTTCTTAGTTCTTAGTGAATGGTCCCACGGATGGCGCCACCTGTTGATACAAAAGTTGGGCGTTCCTTTTTTGGAGCTCCGGTTCTCGTATCAATTGATGATTGCTACTTGAAACCTGCGCACTAAGAAGACAGAAAACACCGTTAGGCTTATCGTGGGATTGTCTCCCACGATTATCCTCCGGCGTGAGAGTAAGTAATCGGTTTAGGGTTAAAAGAGAATTAGGGTTTTTAGATCGTACCTTTAACGAGGGATATGATTCCCTTTATATACACACGGAATCCTTGTTGGTTCCGTGTTCCCCAACCTTCGGCGTATCCCGCCTAAGTCTGTTGGGGAATGATTATCTCCATAATTAGGAGATATCCGATATTGTATTCTATAAATAACATTGGGCTTGGACCTTCGTGGGCCCAAACACTTACCGGCTTAGCCCAGTTCGTGCTGGACTCATTAGTATGGGGCTTTGGTCGGGTTCATGACCCGAATATAGACTATACGTCATCAACTCATGTCCATAACATGTATCATAATGCAAAAATACTTTTACCTTCAGCGATGTATAAGATTTCTTCGCAAATGATTTTAGACGAGTAAAAGTTAACCCCTCGTTATTAGAAATAATCACAAGTTGTTTTAGTTCAACGCTTAATCATTTTAAATATTTCATTTTTAGAGCAATGACAACATATAATTTCACATTATCGTCCAAAGTGTATACGATTCGCGCTCCAAACACATAAACTAGTTTGCTTCAAAAATTTAATCTGGAGTTCCAAGTTACTTTCAACAACTTTTAATAGTTCTTGCATTGTCTCTTCAATTCCTTTCCATAAAAATCTTTTATATACGATGGAGACCATCTTCAACCTTCAATGCAAACAATATATCGCACATTGGTTATAGAAAAAAATTGTTTGTTACTAATATACCATAGCATACGTGACAAGCTCGTGCTGTGAATAGTATTGTGTTTTCAATACTGTATCTGCTTTCTAGCTAAAAAAGGAAAGAATATTTTGAACGCCAGTTGATAATGAATGAGAATATGAGAATTAAATAAGTTTGTTGCAAAATTGAGTTATGTGATTCACCAATAATTTAATCAAAACTGAAGGAAAATAGAAAACAAAACGTAAATACCGTCAAACCATTTTGTCATACTTTTGAACTTGAATATAAATGAGCATATAGTATTATAATTGGCAAATAAAATTTACACTGAATTCAAACTTTAAGCTAATAAATCTAATAGAACTAGACGAGTACTTGTGCATAGCAACGAGATTTTATAACGGCCGATAGTTTTAGTGATAAAAAAAAGTTTAAGGGTTATAAACGAAAAATATAATAAAAGTTTGAGGATTGAGGATTAAACATAATGTTTTAAAACCCGGTTCGACCCGGGTGGTTCAACCGGTTGAACCACTCCGGTCAAAAATGGGTCAATTTAAACAGGGTCATCCTGACGGGTTGGGTCGAAAAAAGGGTCAAATTAAACCGGGTCAACTCACCGGGTTTGAAGCGTCCTGGGTCAACCCGGTTTTTTATGTGTATTAATAGTTTCCTTTTGAAACAAACATAGATCGAGCAAACTATAAATAATTCAAACTACTTTAATACTTTCCAACCGCATAACTTAATTTTAATACTTTCTAAATGCACTAAAAGCTTGACATTTTTTAACATTTTAACATTTAACATTGACCAATACATAGTATAGATATAACTCAACAAGCAATATATGTCTCGTTGGATAATTCATACATATATCAAAACCTGCTATATACGAAAGTTCATAATGAGGAGAATATCTTATTATCATCTAGTGTCATATATATTTTTCGTCCTAATGTGATCTTTCAACTACTACTATTTCAAGTATCATGTTTAAACTTAACATCATTCAATAATTCTTACATATAATCGGAAACAATTTGTAAAGTAAACATTTTACTCTCTATGACTATAAGCTGGAAGGACAATGCTTAAACTTAACATCTGCAATCTTACATTTTCAGTTTTCAAATCAATAACTACATATAATTTTCGAGTTGTTACCTTCATATTTGGTAAGCACATACACTAGTTTCTGGTAAACTACTCTTTCATCTTATCCCACATAGGTTCGACAAAGAAATTGTTTGCGACTAATATTCACAAAAGTATGCAAATGTTATGTGTCTAGAATAATATTGTGTTTTCGGGGTGCTCGTCATCCACCGATTAAGAAAACTAAACTCGTGACATGGTGAACAGCCCGAAAACTCATATGAACTCTTAACATTTTTGTAAACCATTTTTTTTAACTGTAAAACATGTTTTGGTGGAAACTACTTTCATCTTGAATTTCGCACAAGTTAATTAGAATGCTAAAAGGATAAACGGTGAATGTTTCAAGTACCAACTCAAAAGTCACCAACCAAAATATTTTTATATTTAGAAAAAATTACATGGTTCGATCCTATGGTTTACTCTAAGGAGTCGTTTGTTTGGACACCATAGAATGAAAGATCGGAATTATTTTTGAATACAAATGTTTGTTTTAAGTTTTGGGTTACATCACAATAAATACTACCTTTGAATAAGGTATTTGATGACACATACCTAAAATACAAATTTCCTTTTCTTTTATGACAATCCTACCGTCTTTGTTGACTTCCCTACAAAATTCAAAGCTTATTTGATTTTGTACTACTTGTCTATTTTATTATTATTTTATTATTTTTTTTATAAAAGTTATTATTATTTTTTTATTAATAGTTAGTTTATAAATTAAATTTATTAATATATTTTCTTTCTCCAAATCCGACCCAAATCCAAATCTGAATCCGAATCCAAATCTAAATCCTAAATCAATTTACAAACCAAACGGGCCCTAAATAACACACACTCTCCGTCTCTATTCCATTTTAATTACGCAAGTCCTCCCTAATTTTAAAACTAGTATCCCAAAAGATCCCTATTTTGGATGGATGTGAACTTTTCTCGTTAAGTCTAATAATTAGAGGGGTATTTGTGTCTTTTCCGGTACACTCACCTAACGAGTCAACCTTTTTGTATTTATTAAATAGCCCCACCCAACCTTTTATGAAGATCAATCATCATCTTTATCTTCAAAACCCAACAATAACTTGAGTTATTGTTGAGTTATTTCATAACACCGTCCACGTTGGCGCCACATCAGTTTTAACAGTTCACCTTAACATCCCCAAAAAACACTCACAACAATAACATCCCAATAACATCAATAACATTTCATATTTTCAATTTCAACCCCTAAACTAAAACAAACACTTCATTTATTAAACTAAACATATCATTAAAATTGAAAACATATTACAATACGAGATTAAAAAAAAAAGTTACAACGAAATAAAAAAACACACTGCAAATAAAACGTTACAACAAATTAAAGGAAATGACGAGAATACAATCTACTGACGAGGTTTCAAGTTATTTTTTTGATGATTCGGTCTTTTTCGTCATTGATCCAAGCCACGACATTTGGATCTTGCACTGCAGTATCCGTCATCAAAAACTTTATCTCTTCCAACCTTGTTATTGTGAGATCCTTTTCCTGCTGGGCCCGATACGCCGTTGCGGCGGTTTCACGTTTCATACGATACTCATTTAGTCATTTGCAATAGTTTCTGTGAAATAAGTTGACGAGCTCGTTCCTCCAGTGCTTGCTCCCCCAGTACTTGTCGTGCTCTCTGATCTTGCTTTCTTGGTAGCATGTTTCTTTCCCATGGGGCGAGGTTGTTCATCATGACCAAACAAAGCCTCGTTTGTTTGGCTTGGGACTTCGCCGGTTAAATCAACCGGTTCCGGCGTGTCCCATTTCTTATAATGACGCAAAACCTCCCAAGCGTCATCGAGACCAAACGAGCTGCTTTGGTTTCCTCACGATACCATTGCTTTGCCCGTTTCATCACATCCAGCTCACTTTCCCCGTTTCGTTGATCCCGTTTCGCACGTTTGTAACAAGAGTTGAACTTTGTGCATATGCCGTTCAAAGTTTTCCACTTGCTTGACATCATGTCCTTGTTGCGCCGTTGAAAGTTGAGTCTATTGAACTCATTTCTAACCCGATACCAAAACGTATCTTTGGGTTGGCACTTTCCAACTTTCGGATCCTCCGAAACGGCTATGTAACACCTTGCAAGTAATGCTTCCTCTGCTGGAGTCCAACGCCCAGCAACGACAACTTCCTCTTCATCAGAATCAATTGGTTCGGGCTCGGGGTCTTTGGATTTTTTTGATTTTCACTTAATACGACCTTTTCCTTTTTTTGGAGGAGACGTGGGTATCTCAGCAACATCATGTGTTTCAATTTGTGATTGTTGTGACTGTTGTGTGAATTGTAGGTTTTGAAAGTTGGAGTTTAAGGTGCTTTGTTGGTTTTGTAGTTGCCAATACAGATATGCTTGATGTTGTTGATACATTTCTTGGCTCGAGAAGCCTAGTGGGTTGGGGTTTGAAGATGAACCCGCGTTCGGGTTAGATGATGAACCCGGGTTTGAGGGATTCCACCCACTACCGAGAAGATTGAAGAAAGTATCATCGTTGCCTCCCGACATTTTTTTTTTTAGTTAATAAAAGATTGAAGATTGAGAGTATTGAGAGGATTTAGTAGTGGAAGTGTGAAAAAAATGGTGTTTTAGTTGAGTATTTATAGCGGTAAAAAATTGTTTTTTTTTTTTTTGTTTTTTTTTTTTTTTTTAACTAGCCGTTTAGGGTTAAAAATGATTTTTTTTAAACCTAACGGCTAGTAGCCGTTACAAGGGGTGTTTATGAAAATTTTTTGAAATTTTTTTTGTCTCCCCTTTAACGCGCGTTAGAGGCTCAACGCCTCCCCCACTTTTGCTTCTTAACGTCGTTACCACAACGGGTATAACGGGCTCAATGCCGTTATTTCCCTTATAACGCCGTTGGGGCGTTGCCTTTGGGCATGCTCTTAGGCAGCTACTTTTGGGGTACGTCACAATCTTAATACCACAAATTCTAAAACCAAAAAATCTGGATTCTGACTAAAGAAAATCTTAAATGATTTATGTTCCAGAAAATCTGGATTCCAAAATCTGTTAGGCAGCCACTTAACAACAAACAACAACTTTGTACTAATCCCTACCAGATTCGAAAACCATAACCCAGGACATAAACCACCTCCCTATCACTCTCCATCTCAAGGTCGACAACAATAAACAACATGACTCGAAACAAACGAAAAGAACCAAGATCTCAGTGTTTATTACCAAAAACTGTATAACAATAATATTTTACATCTTTTACCCGTTTGACCCTTTTCTACGTCTTGAGAATGTCTTGCTTATTCTTCAAAAACTCGATTTCAGGATGACACTTGTAACGAAGCGAATGGTTACCAAAGCACAATAAGCAGGTTGGCTTTCCAAAGATTCATGCATGGTTTATATTATCCAGGATGCAAGAAATATTTCTTTCACCGAATATTAAGAACTATGAAATTATCTCCTTCTTGCCATTTTTTTAATTTCACCGAATATTAAGAACACTCTATCCCACATAGGCTCAAGATACAAGTTGTTGATTATTTATATACCATAAGTGTATGTGTGTTAAATGTGTTGAGTATGTCTTCGAATTCTCTTTCACTCATCGGGTTGATTAAACCAGATGGGTTTGGGAGTATCCGAGAACTCATATAAACTCTCAACTTTTTGCTTTTAATTGGGTACTTTAAAACCAACATAAATCTCTTAGATAATTCATACACTTATCCTAGAAAGGACATATTTTTATCATAACCATATATGAAATGCACATGTATTTTTATCATAGTTAAAAATTCCCAACGAGGATATATATCCTCTGGAAGATCTTACTTTCATCTAGTGACGTACATAGATATAACAACGATTTGTTCAAAATGTGATCTTACATAGATATAACAACGATAGTCACGATCAACAACTATTATTTCAATTATCATGTTAAAATACTTATTTTCCCAATGAGGATATCCTCTGGAATATCTTATTTTCATCTAGTGACGTACATATTTTTGTTCAAATGTGATCTTACATAGATATAACAACGATAGTCACGATCAACAACTACTTTTCAATTATCATGTTTAGATACTTATCGACTTTGAATATTCAAGGATTTCTAAACCAAATGATGCGTGCTCTAGATTCCCAACTCTTTGAGAAAACTACGAGTGAGTTGAAAGTTTACGTATTATGAAAATATATCAAAGACCGAGGATTTTACAAGTCTTATTTATCATCTGTAACCAACTCACCTCTGGCGTCACCAAAAGTTATAAAAATCTTAGATGACAATTTTTTGCAAATATGTCATATCTTTCAAGGTAAAACTAAGACGAGGCACACTTTATTTTGAACAAGATGAGACACACTCGATGACTATAAAACTAGAAGTGAACAGATTTATACTAGGAAAGCAATCCGAATTAAAAAAAATATTTGTCTTATGATAATATTGCGTTTGTCGGTTCATCTATTAATGCAAAATTACTTAAACACTATGTAAAAAATTTCTTCGCAAATGATCTTTGATAAGTAAAAGCTAACCGCTTGTTTTTAGAAGAAATCACTAGTTGTTTTGGTTCAATGCTTAAACATATGCAATCTTTCATTTTTAGAACAATAGCAAGTTAGCAACATATAACTTCATGTTATCGTCCAAAGTGTATATGCTTGGTTCTCCAAACACATAAACTAGGTTGCTTCTAAAATTCAATCTAAAGTTCCACAATATGTTTCTTTCAACAAGTTTTAATAACTCTTGCATTGTCTCTTTCTTTCCATAAAAATCTTTTATATAAAGTGAAGACCATTTTTAACCTTCTATACTAACGTTTCATGGTACATTGGTTGAAGAAAGAAATTGTTTGTTATTAATATACCATAACGTGCGTGAGAAAGTCATGTTCAAAATAGTATTATGTTTTCAACACTCTCATCTTCTTACTAGCTAACATAGCTAGCGAGGTGATGACCTTATTGAAAGTTAATACGATTCTCAATTTTTATATTTATTATCTTTCGTTGCATTCACTATAGAACATGTTTTATCGTAATTGGTCTAGTCATTAAGTTCACATGGCGTAAAAGGATATAATACTTTGAAAGCCAATTGGTAAAGAATAAGAATTTGAGAATTAATAAGTTCGTTGAGAAATTGAGTAATGTGATTTCCACTAATCTTTTATATAATAAAAGAATTACATCATTTTGGAGTGTTTTTGCGAAACCCTTCTCATTGAAAAAAAAATTGGGCCAATAGGAGAGCTTGATTTTGACACGTAAGCAAAATCGTGAGATCTTATTGGTTAATAAAAAGTCAAAATTGAATCGATTTTGGTCAAAAGTGTAAAAAAACGTGTAGAAGAAAAAAAACCACCAAAAAACATATGTGTAAAAAACTTGATAAAAAGAACTTTTAAAAAACGGATTTGATATTATAAACTTCAAGGACTAAAAAGGTAAACAGCACAAATCCTACCTTTTTCTAGACCAAACCGTATTCCTAAACTTTAACAACATCACCCTTCTCTTCTCATTCTTCCCCAAAACCCTAAAGCTAAAATCTATAACCCTATTGAAGACCCTAATCTAAACAATGTTGATGAACCAAAATCGTATATTACAATCGAATTATTCATAACTATTTTTAAGAATCGGAAAACTATCGATCCAAGGTATGGTTTTTCTATTTTTAATCTTTCAGTTAATGTTTTGACTTTTAATATTCACATTAGGAATCTTGATGACAGTGACAAAATTGACTAAAAACTATAGTTTTAACGTTTACTAATAACTAAATTTATTTAGTTTTATCAGTTTTGGCGCCTTCGTCCTATTTCCTTTGAAGCTATATTTTTTGTTTTATACATTCAAGTAATTATAGATAAACTATAACCCAAATTGACCCGTTATACATATGCCACAAAAATGGAGATTTTTTCGATACATAAATTGATATCAAGTTGAAACATGGCTATGTCAAGGTAGTATCAAATATATTGAATTGCATTTGCTGATAAAAGGACAAATTTGGCTGGATTTTACACGTAAAGAGTTTGTCGGATACAGAAGACATGCCAAAATAATAAGACATTTGCTACCTTTATGATCTTCACTTCGAACATTACAGTGTGATGTAAAATGACAGTGAGTACTAAAATTAGTGCTTGCATCTAATCAAACTATTAATTTTAATAACCACTAGACGTGCCTTTTTAAAGTGATTCGTAGTAACTGATAGGATTCGATGAGTAGTTGTATGAAAATGGGTTGTGAACATAATGTTTCAACTTGCTCATGTGATTGAGTTTGTAATAATTATCTTTAGTTAGTAAATTCTAAGGGTATTTGGGATTGTGTTTTGGAGTAGATTAGTTGATTACTGGGTTTGCAAACGGCATAAAAATAGAAAATTTTGCAACCAATTAAAAGAAGTGATTATATATTTATATGTGTTTCTATAAAGACAAACTCGGCTTTGATAAGTCTGTTCAAATAGCCATTTTGCAAAAGAATAATCAGTTTGGTAAATGCAACCCCAGACACAAGCCCTTAATTTACTCTTACATAATCAGTTCTGCTATATCTGGTATGAATTATAATGAAATTTTTGTTTGTTTATATTTGTTACAAATCACATGAGTCCATCTAGAGACCAAAAAGGTTTAATAAAATTTTGTGTTTATTGTTTCTATAACCGTTCTTTATAAGTTAACGCTTCAAATCGTTGATGACTAGCTACGCGTAATCACATTCATTTGTGGTAAGCAGGATCAAATTTTTATATAGGCGGGCATGAACCAAAGATCTGTTGAGTGGAGAGCGAGTTGAAGAACAGGTAGTTCTTTGTCAATTTCCTCTATTAGATTGTGTGGGCCACTATTTGGTTTTCTAGGTCCACTAAAGGCACACAAGCATGCAAAGCCGAGTAATAATCACTAAAGTATATTGATTCGGTAGTAATCACTAAAAATGCTTATTTAATCATTTTAATTACAAGATCTGACGGTCATAATATTCTTATATATGAATTCTCTATATTACAGTAGTAGTTTTGGTCTTCTTTTATATTTTCTCTTTTATCCCATTTGATATCTTATAACAGTTTCATATTCTCTTATCTAAATATCAGTGCCTCCATGTTTGAGAAGCACTGCTTACGGTGGTTCTTGGATCCACTACACCGTCAAGTCGCAAGCTAAGAATTTTGACCCTCCTGCATATGGAAATTTGATCTATGGAAATTGGGGACATTGGGGACATTGCCACCAAGTCTGGTAACATTTTGGAAACAGGTATACCCACTAGGCAGATCATGGTTCTAGATTGGAGACTATGGGGGAATTGCAATTCATTCGGACCATTGATGTCAAGTAGTAATCTGTCTGTTTGTTATTATAGAGATTTCTGCTCAAGTCAAAGTGTATGCTCATGTTTCCATCGGTATGAAGGAAACCCATATTTGTCAGGTGGTTGTCAAGGTATACACATTTGACCATATTACTTATGAGCTGGTCCTTTCAGGTTATGTTTTACTAATGAGTCATATACTCATATAGGAAAAAAAAAAAGCTAAAAAGAAAAGATGTCAAACATGCTAATGTCGCCCATAGTATATATAGAAATTCGGTACACCATTTCATTCAGCGATTTAGGATTATCATTCTGATAGCATGATTTTGTGATCATAGATGGCAAACTAAATATTCACAAACGATTTTTACATGGACAAAAAATGTTTGTTGTTCACTGGCGAATCCATTTTGACCCGTGGGGCATTAGAAAAACCAACCCATTTTGACCCGTTTCTCGACCCATTCATCTTGCCATTACTAAAAGCGCATTGAGTGAAAACCAAGCTTCTAGATTTGACCCGTTACTTGCATTGCATCCTCGAATGTCATTTTCTTTGAATATATATTGCTTCATATTGAACTTGATTTTGAAGACATCAACAAATATGCCGACCCTTCTACAAATGACTTTGATTTTACTGTATGAATACACCAGGAAGTTACATATGTTCTTGCCCCACTGCATGCTTACTCGCTGGAAATTCGTGTACGATAATACAGGATAACAACAAAATGAAGACAATTGTCATAGGTATGACAATATGCATCGTCTGACAGTAAGACATAGATATTTATTATTATTATACACGTACATGAAAACATGACATCGAAAAAGGGGTTTACGAACGGGTGACAGTGACACATGTTCTTCTTGAGCAAACCTTTTTTTGTTAACATTAACATAACTTGAAGGGAAAAGAGAAGGTGGATCATTTAGCATCGTTAACAAGAAAGCTATATAAACTGTAAACCCAAATCGAAGCAGAAAGAGTTACTCATGTTAGCTAAATCGATCGATCCATACCTATTAAGCTTCTTAATCCCATTAAAGTATCTCATTGTGTTCTCATACAAATGTGGAAGTAACCTTATATTACACATTGTAGGTCAACCTCACATATTTCACTAGAAAAAGTCGCGGAAAACATATGCAAGTTAGAAGGCGTTCTTTATTTGCCAGACATGTTGACAACCAAGGAGTTTTCCAAGCACGAAAGCAGCTCAGGCGATATGCTTTCTTTTAGGATGAACAATCCCCTAGCCGTACTAAAACCTCAACTAACATTTGACCTTGATAGCCTCGACATTCGAGAAGTAACTATATAACGAACTGCCATGTTTGCGTTAGTTGAGAAAATACCTCTGTCTACTACTTGGGTCCCTTTGCACATGTGTTTCTTCATTTTCTATTTTCACATATTATTAGTCCTTTTAGTATATCTTACTTTCATTATCTTATTGTACATGCTCATATTGTGTTTTTTAGTAGAAATATGCAGACATTTGTTTGATTGAATTGATTGTAGGGGTGTTTGTCGTTGCCACTGCGACCACTATGAGGTAAACGCATGTCATATGAGTTATTGCATCCATTTAAGGTGCGATTTTTTGTACAATCAACCACTTTTTTTGATGTAGCCATGCAGCCAATGGTCATCTGATGTTAAAGTTCTCTTGAAGATCTATCTTACGGCCACGAAGATATAAATGAAAGTTCCCCACTTCCATCTACAAATGCAGGTATGGTTATCTTTTTTAGTTTTATACTCTTTTTCTTTTCGCAATTTGGTTGATGCAATCTCGAGTGATGTATATTCACAATTTGCAACATAATAATAGGATTCATTGTACTGTGTGGTTGAACATAATGCTAAACATAGTTTCGATGTGCCATTGTTAACACATTTTTGTGATACCAGATTTCAAGAAAAGAAGATCAAGAAAGTATGGAACATTAATATATAGAGCTTCTGAAATCTACAAGTAACGATTTTGTTAACTACAATGTCTGTCTAAGCGAGATACCCAAATGGTGGTGGCATTGACAAACACCCAGCATGATTATATACCTTTAATAGAGTATATAAAGAGCATTTAAGCTTTTCATGTATAGATGTATTAAACTTAATAGTTAATAAAATAATTTAGGTTTGAGTTTTGTCAACTATAAACTCAGATTATACATAGTGCTATGTTGAGAGAATATCCTTTATGTGGCTACACTGCCATATGTTTTTAATTTTCATGATTAGATAAACGCTAATGAAACAACTCCTGTACCTAGATGTTGTAAAACATTCGCGCATCTACAGATAAAGCGCATAAAGTATTTCCCTTCTATGAACAAACGTTGATAGTTCATTCAGTTAACTCAACTAGATTGAGATTTTGGGGGTAAAGTGGTCTTTTTAGTATTTTGTTCCATATGAACAATTCATATGGGATATCTTCTTTAGAGGACAATATTATCATTGACAAGATAAAATGAAAGAGCAACGGTTCAACGTATATGCAAAGGGCGAGTAATGATGATAGTAATAATGAAGAAATGTTGCAAGAAGCACAGGGAGTGAAGATTGTTGATGACGGATATGATGAGAAAATCAGTAGCAATGAAAGTCTATACAACTATTACAATGGAAAATAAGAGAACAAATTATAAGAAACGTTTATTATGAGGAAAATCTCTTGCGATTAATCATCCTCCCAACTACATGCCCTTTCTTGCAGCGAGATCTTGGAGCTAATATGTGGTCTTCATATTATGCCTGATTGAGGTATGGTCCAAAACATCATAACCTTTTCTTTTAAATTGATGTGTTGTTAGTTATCTATTAACTTCTATGTTCTTGAAAGATTGTTGTCAAAAACTTAAT
Source organism: Chrysanthemum makinoi (assembly GCA_910596185.1). Taxonomy (NCBI): domain Eukaryota; kingdom Viridiplantae; phylum Streptophyta; class Magnoliopsida; order Asterales; family Asteraceae; genus Chrysanthemum; species Chrysanthemum makinoi. Next base: position 62,782,340 of record OU343225.1, on the reverse strand, counting down.
AACAAAATTAATACTTTATTTAAATTTTATGTCTGAGCCCCGTGCGTGCACGGGTATTATAACTAGTTCAAAACTAAAGCAAAAAATTTAAAAAAAAAAAAATAATAATAAATTGCGCAAATATGGTCAAACCATTTTATCAGACCTATAAACTTGAATGTAAAAGAGCATAATATTATGATTGACAAATAAAATTTACTCTATTAAACATAAAAATAAGTGTATCAAGTGAAAACATAGATTATGATTTCTTATAGAGATAATTGCAGAAATCGTCTTTAAGGTTTGGTCAAATTGCAAGTTTCGTTCCAAATAGTTTGAAAGTGCATAAATCGTCCCCAAATCAAACCTTTTTGCAAATTTTGGTGCCTGGCTTTAACTGCCGTTAAGTGTATTTCGTTAGAATTAACACGTTAGCCCTTTTGGCCAAAAACTCTTGCAGCGTTCATGCTTTTGGCCAAAAACTCTTGCATAGTTCATCCTTTTGGCCAAAAACTTTTGCAGAGTTCATCCTTTTGGCAAAAAACTTTTGCAGAGTTCATCCTTTTGGCAAAAAACTTTTGCAGAGTTCATCCTTTTGGCCAAAAACTCTTGTAGCGTTCATCCTTTTATACATTTTCATATGTTTTTAATCGTCTTCATCCGTTTTTATGCGTTTTTGTCCGGTTTTATACGTTTTTGTTTGTTTTAATACGTTTTTGTTCGTTTTAATACGCTTTCGTCTGTTTTTATACATTTTCATCCGTTTTTATGCGTTTTTGTTCGGTTTTAACCGTTTTTGTACTATCTTAACATATTGAAATTTTTGTAAAAAAAGAAAAAAAAATTGAAAATAAAAAATTTGGAATTTTTTTCGCAAATTTGAAAAAAAAATCCAAAAAATATTGAAAAAGAAAATTGGAAAAAAAAATCCGAAAAAAGAAAAAAAATTCCAATTTTTTTTTTCGTAAATACTTTTTTTTTTCAATTTCTTTTTGAAAAAGAAAATTGGAAAAAAGATTCCAAAAAATTTTGAAAAAGAAAATTGGAAAAAAAAATCCGAAAAAAAATTTGGAATTTTTTTCGTAAATACCTTTTTTTTTTCAAAAAGAATTTCGAAAAAAACAATTTAGAAAAAAAATTCCAATTTCTTTTTTTGGAAAAAAAGTATTTACGAAAAAAATTGGATTTTTTTCCAAATTTTTTCGGATTTTTTTCTAATTTTCTTTTCAAAATTTTTGGAATATTTTTCCCTTTTCTTTTCAAAAGAAATTGAAAAAAAGTATTTACGAAAAAAAATTGGATTTTTTTTTTCGGATTTTTTTTCCAAGTTTCTTTTTCAAAATTTTTTGGAATTTTTTTTTTCAAATTTGCGAAAAAATTCCAATTTTTTTATTTTCAATTTTTTTTTTTATTTTTGGAAAAAATTTCAATATGTTGAGATAGTACAAAAACGGTTAAAAACCAACAAAAAACGCATAAAAACGGATGAAAACGTATAAAACAGCGTGATTAAAACGAACAAAACGTATAAAACCGGACAAAAACGCATAAAAATGGATGAAGACGATTAAAAACATATGAAAATGTATAAAATGATGAACGCTACAAGAGTTTTTGGCCAAAAGGATGAACACTGCAAGAGTTTTTGGCCAAAAAGATGAACGCCGCAAAAGTTTTTGGCCAAAAGGATGAAATCTGCAAAAGTTTTTGGCCAAAAGGATGAACTCTGCAAAAGTTTTTGGCCAAAAGGATGAACGCTGCAAGAGTTTTTGGCCAAAAGGGCTAACGTGTTAATTCTAACGAAATTCACTTAACGACAGTTAAAGCAGGGACCAAAATTTGCAAAAAGGTTTGATTTGGGGACGATTTATGCACTTTCAAACTATTTGAGACGAAACCTGCAATTTGACCAAACCTTAGGGACGATTTCTGCAATTAACTCTTTCTTATATTTTTTCTTTGTTAAATATTCGGATATTTTAAAAGTTTTAGCCACAACTTGCTCCTACAAATATTGTATACCTTTCGAGCTAGCTGTAAGAGGAGCTACACTTTGATGACTTGAAGAAGAGTAGTTAATGAATTTAAAGTACGTTAGGAATTGAAAATTAGAGGAATTGTATCTTATAATGATATGCACTACAAGATTTTTGGGTTGTCGTTTACGCAATTTAAGCCACTATATGTCCTAAGAACATGTATGGTACCGTTCAACTGATTCTAGATATTAACATCTTAGACAAATATATGACTATGGTTCCACATTTTGGCAATCAATTCGCTCAAATAAAGTTTTTGGTCGAGTGGGTGGTTTGAATCCTTTTTTATTTATCTGTCAAATAAAAAGCATGTAAGCAAAGAGAAAATAGGTAACAATATATGTACAACCCGAGGGTGGCTCGATAAGACGTTTCATTCAATTTTTTTTTTTTTTTTTTACTTTTGGTTAGTTTTTGATGGCTAATCCATGGGTATAAAAGCATGCCGTCACGCGGACTTAAATAGGGTAAAGCTCTTTCTTTTAGATAGTCGGCGTGACCGCTTTAGGTTTGTTGGCATCAATCAGGATTTGAATTCATGATCTCTCACACTCTGGTGATGATATTCATTGTTCACCTAACTCTTTTACCAATTCAATCACCCCGGGTGAATAAAAGAACATATAATCTAGATGCAGTAAAATGAAGAATTAAACGTAGTTGATGAGGGTCAATAATAAACAACCCATGCTAATATGGCTTAACCGAACACATAATGCTTTAGACCAATAAGACTTAACAACCTATTAGGCGATTTAAACTATCCTGTAATTCTCTTTTTTCGTTTAACGTGCTTAAATGGATTTAATTAATAATAGTTTACCAACTTTTTCTTTATGGAGCCTTATTGGAACCATCTATCCTAACATCCTATCTCCCACATAGGTTGAAAAAAACAAATTATGGTTTACTAATATATGGTAGTGTGTACAGGTTATATAAGTTTAGAATAGTATTATGTTTCTAGGTAGATATCTTCCTTTCATGTTAAAGAACATGGTTGGGAGATTCTCAATCTAGATACTCCTAAAAATTCTTGAGCCTTTTTTTTTGGTTGTTGTTTACTGTTAAACATGTTTTGGTAATACCATTATTATCTAAAATCTCACATAGGCAACTTTTTTCTTTCTCACTGTAAAACATGCTTTTGTGGAAATTTTCTGTAATTTCATGCATGAGTTTGTTCTTTAAACTTCTTAGAAAACATAGAATATCACTTTATATATATATATATATATATATATATATATATATATATATATATATATATATATATTGTTGGAAAATGAGTTTTTGCAAATTTTGGACACTATTTAATATATGTATATGTTATATATATTTATGTTTCTTGGTAGCTTTGCGTTCTCCTCGACGAGAGCTTCGCAACGAGCTAAAGTATGTCCAAAATGGAGTTGAAATGAATGAGATATCGTGTCTCAAAGTGAGGCACTTGAAACATAAAAACTTGGAAAAATGGGAGAATCCCACATCGCCCAAAACAAGAAGTGGATGCTTGTTTATAAGAAAATTATAGTTTTAGCTATCAAATTCCTTTAGGTTGGTTATGCTCCCACTCCTACGTGCGCGCGCGCAGGGGGGGGTGTAGAAAATGGGATTTCCGTGTCAAAATGAGTTCGAAGCTTCTGAACTCATGCGACCTCGCATACGTGCGTATCATTTTTCTGTAAATCTATTTTAGGAATAGATTGAAACTTATCACGTAAGTTTACAGAAATCAGTTTATGTTTTTAAAAGATATGAAAATCTGTTTTATGTATTAAAAAGATTTGCGAATCTGTTTTAGATATAACAGATTTTCGTTTATATGGCTGGTATATTTTTCTTGGAGGACAAGTTGAGTCTTCAATATAAATACAGCCATATGTCTCATTCGTTCGTACATTCGAAAACGCAGCTCCTTACCAGACGAGTTCAGCTGACTTTTTGATCGAAACACGCAAGTCGTTCGGTGATCTTTCGAGCAAGTAAGTTTAGTCCGGTACATACAGCTTTGAACGTTGTACCACGGGAAACGGGGCGAATCTGTTTTAAGGGAATCGTGTTAACACGAGCCTCGTTTCTCTTTTCACTGCTTTCAGTTATTTACCAATATAGAGTCTGTCTTCTGCTTCTATACCTTTCTGTCTGTTTTTACTTTATGTTAATTTATTTATTGTCATTATAATCTGATTTTATAAATAAAGTATACACCATTTCCCACAGTCTTAAAACAAATTCGGTTTAACCGAATTTATAACACTTTGTTAAAATCGGATTTATTATTAACAGATTTTTTAAAACTGTTTTCTGTCGAAACCTTGTTGAGTTTCTTTGGAAATCAGTTTCTATTAAACAGTTTTATACATACTGATTTGGTGTTGGATCTATAACGTTTTTTTTAAAGCAGTTATCTTATCAGTTTATAACGAAACCATGATTGAGTTTCTAAATAACTGATTTACTTGATCCATCGAAACCAAGATAGAGTTTTGTTGAATCAGATCTGGTACAAGTAGATACCAATTTTCAATAGCTTGTTTGACTATTTGTGTTTGATTTTCAGGCAAGATGACAAACACCAATACCCCTCCTGTGACTACTCCTGTGAACGTAACTAGTGCGCCAGTTACCAACACGGTTGCTAATCATGCAGAGAAACCAGAGAAATTCAATGGGCAGAATTTCAAGAGGTGGCATGAAGATGTTTTTCTATCGACTACTTTGAACCTTGCGCGGTTCTTAAAAGAAAACCCACTAACGTGGAACCTCTGCGAAGGTCAATCCTCTAATCAACGGTTTGTTTCAAGCCTTGGAAGCATGGAAACATTCGGACTTTTGTGTCACAACTATGTTCGAATGGTTTGGTTGATTCTTTGTACAACGTGTCTCTGCAAGACCAAGACAGCCAAAGAATTATGGGAGTCATTGGAACGCAAGTACAAAACTGAGGATGCTGGTACAAAGAAGTTCGTGGTAGCTCATTTTTTGGATTACAAGATGGATGATTCAAAGAATGTGATGAGTCAGGTTCAAGATCTGCAGTTAACCTGGTAGGTTCCAACAACAGGGAATGGTGGGTGGATACTGGGGCTACCCGTCATGTGTGTACTGATAAGAGTATGTTTCACTCTTTCAGAGCGGTTGATAGTGGAGAGAAGGCGTACATGGGCAACTCGCAAGCTACTGAAATCAAGGGCGAAGGAGATGTAATCTTGAAGATGACAATCGAGAAAGAGCTCAAGTTGACTAACGTCTTGTATGTTCGAGATTCGCAAGAATCTTGTGTGGTTGGTTGAACAAGTTTGGCTTTCGTCTTGTTTTTGAGTCTGATAAGTTTGTTCTTTCTAAGAATCAAGTGTATGTTGGTAGGGGATATGCCCTGAATGGTATGTTTAAACTCAATGTAATGGTTGTTAAGAAAGATATCAATAATATGAATTCTTACGCTTACTTGATTGAGTCTGCTAATATGTGGCATGGCCGTCTTGGACATGTAAATTTTAATTCGATACGTCGTTTGATTAAATTTAATTGCATACCTAATTTCCATATTGACTCAAAATATAAATGTGAAACTTATGTTGAAGCCAAACTTACAAGAGCATCTTTCAAATTGGTTGAACGAAAAACCGAACCACTTGATATGATACACACTGACATATGTGATTTGAAATCACTACCCACAAAAGGTGGCAATAAGTACTTTATCACGTTTATTGATGATTGTACAAAGTATTGCTATGTTTACTTACTGAAAAGTAAAGATGAAGCTATAGACAAGTTTGTTCTATACAAAACGAAGTTGAGAATCAACTTAGTAAGAAAATCAAGGTGGTCCGAAGTGATAGAGGAGGTGAATATGTGTCTCCATTCACTGACCTATGTGCAAAACATGGAATTAGACACGAGTTCACTGCTCCCTATTCACCTCAGTAGAACGGTATTGCCGAAAGGAAGAACCGTACCTTGAAAGAAATGGTTAATGCCATGTTGATAAGTTCTGGTTTAAGCCAGGACATGTGGGGGGAAGCCATTCTAACGACTACTTATCTTTTAAATAAGATACCTCGTAAGGAAAAGAAGAGACCCCTTATGAATTATGGATGGGAAGAAAGCCATCATATCAGTACTTACAAGTGTGGGGGTGTCTAGCAAAGGTAGCTATACCGACTCCCAAGGCCCAAAAGATTGGACCTAAATCTGTGGATTGTATATTCATCGGATATGCTAAGAATAGCAGTGCTTATCGCTTCATTGTACATGATTCGAAAAATCCGGATATACAAAAGGGTACATTAATGGAATCAAGGAATGCTTCATTCTTTGAAACTATATTTCCTTGTTTAACGAAGGAAACTGGAAGTTCATCTAGAATAGATGAAGAAGTTGTCCAAGATAAGCGACAACGAGATGATAATGATCTCCAAGATGAGAGACAAGATCAAACTGAGGAAGAAGAGGTTGAACCTAGAAGAAGCAAAAGGGCAAGAACCGAGAAATCGTTTGGACCGATTTTGTTTCTTTTATGGTTGAAAACGAACCTACTTCTTACCGAGAAGCGGTTACTTCCTCAGAAGGGCCTCAATGGAAAGAAGCCATTAAAAGTGAAATATATTCTATTTTACAAAACCATACTTGGGAGCTCGTGGATTTACCTCCTGGTTGTAAACTACTAGGCTATAAATGGATCTTCAAGAAGAAGATGAAAGCCGATGGCACCATTGACAAGTACAAAGCAAGATTGATAATCAAAGGATTTAGACAACGAGAAGGTCTTGATTACTTTGATACATATTCGCCCGTTACGCGAATAACCTCGTCGAGGATGATACTTGCTATTGCCGCATTAAGAAATTTGGAAGTTCACCCAATGGATGTGAAAACGGCATTTCTAAACGGAGATTTAGAAGAAGAAATTTACATGAATCAACCTGAGGGTTTAATGGCTCCTAGACAAGAGAACAAAGTTTGTAGGCTTGTTAAGTCATTATATGGCTTAAAGCAAGCTCCCAAACAATGGCATCAAAAATTTGACCACGCCATGCTAGAGAGTGGATTCAAAATTAATGAATGCGACAAATGTGTTTATGTCAAAGACACAAATAGTGGATATGTAATCTTGTGTTTATATGTTGATGATATGCTTATCGTTGGCGTGCGACAAGATGATCAAAGCTACTAAAGACATGTTGAAATCAAAGTTTGACATGAAGGATATGGGTTTGGTTGATGTGATCCTTGGAATAAAGATCATACGAACTCAAAATGGACTTGTGTTAAGTCAAGCACATTATGTGGACAAAATTCTTAATACTCATAATGCGGGGGATTCCGGCCTAGCTAGAACTCCAATTGACACCGGTAAGCATCTATCTAAAAATAGAGGCTTAGGTGTTGCCCAATTAGAGTATTCAAGAGTTATTGGCATGTTAATGTACTTAATGACAGTGTACCCGACGACTTAGCATATCTGTTAGCAGGCTAAGTAGGTATACTAGTAACCAAGCTATGCACATTGGGCGCTATGACTAGGGTACTTCACTATTTGAGATCAGATCGCGATTATGGACGCATTATGATCGATATCCAAATTGTTATCGAAGGATACTGATGATGCAAATTGGATATCTCACATAAAGGATTCTAGATCGACTAGTGGATATGTGTTTACACTAGGAGGGGTAGCTATATCTTGGAAGTCTTCCAAGCAAACGGTTATAGCTAAGTCCACGATGGAATCAGAATTTATCGCGTTAGATAAATGCGAACAAGAGGCGGAATGGCTACGTCAATTCGTAGAGGACATACCAAGGTGGCCTAAACCGGTAACGGCCATTAGTATACATTGTGATAGTCAATCGGCAATTGGCAGAGCTCATAGCATAATGTATAATGGAAAGTCAAGACATATCCGTCGTTGACATAATTTGATACGATAACTACTCTCAACAAGCGTTATCTCAATTGACTATGTGAAGTCAAAGGATAACATCGCGGATCCGCTTACGAAAGGCTTAAGCAGAGAGTTAGTTAGTAAGTCGTCTAAAGGAATGGGACTAAAGCCCTTGAAGGAATGAGTTTCTATGAAGGAAAACCTAACCCAGTTGACTGGAGATCCCAAGATCTGGGTTCAATAGGACAACCTAATCATAGAAATGTGGGGGAAGTCACATCAATGTGGGGGAGTTACTAAATATTGTAACTTTCCTAGTCCATTCCTATAAAAAATGTGACTTGTTGAGAGGTTAAACATATGGCTTTAATGATTCATGATGAAATCATAAAGCATAATGATTCAGGATGAAATCACAACACATATGTTTTTAATGATTCAAGATGAAATCACCTATGTGAGAGAGAAGTGGGGTCGCTTCGAAGGGAAATGTGGGGGCGCAATTCCTAAGAGCTCTTGCAGAACTAGGCTAGTGTTCATGACCATAACGAACACAACTATGAGGACTTGACATTGTCAGGGAGAGTCTTGTGTGAAGTTTAATGTCGTCTACGTAAATGGATAATGAGTTCAAGGACATCACGTCTACTCAGATCTAGGAGACTAAGTGCATCTCACAAGGGAAGGTTCAAAGGGTTACACCTACCTATCCTATGCAAGACTTAACTGCAGAAATTTCACCGAAACTTTCGTGTGTTTTCGACCGATTTCCATTCATGTAGGGGATTGTTGGAAAATGAGTTTTTGCAAAATGAGTTTTTGCAAATTTTGGACACTATTTAATATATGTATATGTTATATATATTTATGTTTCTTGGTAGCTTTGCGTTCTCCTCGACGAGCTTCATAGCGAGCTAAAGTATGTCAAAAATGGAGTTGAAATGAATGAGATATCGTGTCTCAAAGTGAGGCACTTGAAACATAAAAACTAGGAAAAATGGGAGAATCCCACATCGCCCAAAACAAGAAGTGGATGCTTGTTTATAAGGAAATTATAGTTTTAGCTATCAAATTCCTTTAGGTTGGTTATGCTCCCACTCCTACGCTTGCAGGGGGGTGCGAAAAATGGGATTTCGGGTCAAAATGAGTTGAAGCTTCGAACTCATGCGGACACGCAGACTCGAAGCCTCGCATACGTGCGTATCTTTTTGCTGCAGTTTCATTTTCCAGATTTTTCTGTAAATCTATTTTAGGAATAGATTGAAACTTATCACGTAAGTTTACGAAATCGCTTTATGTTTTAAAAGATATGAAAATCGTTTTATGTATTAAAAGATTTGCGAATGCTTTTTAGATATAACGATTTTTAGTTTATAGGGTCGGTATATTTTTCTTGGAGGACAAGTTGAGTCTTCAATATAAATACAGACATATGTCTCATTCGTTCTGTATATTCAGAAAACGCAGCTCCTTACCAGACGAGTTCCAGCAGCTTTTTGATCGAAACACGCAAGTCGCTTCGGTGATCTTTCGTGCAAGTAAGTTTAGTCCGGTACGTACAACAGCTTTGAACGTTGTACCATGGGAAACAGACGGCGAATCTGTTTTAAGGGAATCGTGTTAACACGAGCCTCGTTTCTCTTTCACGCTTTGAGTTATTTACCAATATAGAGTCTGTCTTCTTCTACACCTTTCTGTTTTACTTTCTGTTAATTTATTTATTGTCGTTATAATCGATTTTATAAATAAAGTATACACCGTTTCCCACACACACACACATATATATATATATATATATATATATATATATATATATATATATATATATATATATATATATATATATATATATATATATATATATATTGCTTAATGCATTATCTATTTTTGGGTGAATTGTGAATGTTATATAGCCATGCAAAAGCAAAAATATGTTGACAGTGCAGTTTGTATATCCTAAGTTTCTTTTTATTATAATTATAATACAAAGACATTATGGTAAGATATTTGATAAGAGCAATAATTACACATATCGACGCTTGATGACTTTGCAATCTTTGATAAGAGCAATAAATTTATGTATAGAAGTTTTGTGGTGTTAACTTCATGCCTCGTGCTCTAAACACTAAACTAGCTGCTTATTACTAGTAATAAACTTCAATTTGTGTTCCAAGGAAATATATATCTTTCTTTCACCAACTCTTGAATTATCTCTTTCTTTCGATGCACATTAATTTTTTTTATGTTGTAATATTTAACCATCTTTTGTTCATACTTCATAGAGACTTTTTCTAACCAAAAACGAGGATCGTGAAAATGGAGGGAAGAAGTAAACGAAAACGTTGAACTATTAGAGGCATAACAATTAGTTTGCACAATATGTGCCGTTTCTTGCTGGTACATGTTATAAACTTGATTATTTTGGCTTAACGTCATGATTATTAATATTTGATGTTCGGATAAAGTGAGTCATTATCAACTCGTATAGACGTTTAAAGATTAAACAATCAGTGTCAGTTGTTCCCAGTTAGCGGCTGCGAATCTATTTATATAAGAAAGTTGAAAAGATCCTTTCAAGATGCATGCCCAAACACCCCCTAACCATTTGTATTTTGCTAGCTCCATTGCAATAGTCTGCAATTTGAATGCAAAGTTGGTCATTCGTTAAAGTGTAGTGTATCTTATATGTTTTCACAATGCTAAAGGCTAAATGGTTTTAAATTTTAGTTACTTTTTGGCTAACTAAATGTTGTTCGTTTTGTTTTTTGTTTTTTGTTTTTTTGTTTTTTTTTTGTTTTTTTTATCTTTGTTAAAGTTGACTCGACTTTGTTAATTCAACCAAGGACAAAGAATGTTGATTCAAGCCGTGCCATCCCACATACTTTACTCCCCGAGATTACAAATACTAGTTATAAATTCTATAACTTGATTTAATTTTTGTTACATACATTGCAGTTTTTGACCAACTGTAAACCAAACGTCCTGTGCGCAACTACTGGTGTATATCCTTTTGTATTGGTTAAAAGTATATAAAATGAAACATAGATTGTGATTTCTTATTTGTTTTCTTTGGTTGTAAGCTCTGTTGTGTAAGTATGTTATGTGAGAACCCCGAATAATGAGTGCAAGAATAAGGTGGCGATTAAACGTGGTAACAATTAATCTGAATGCCTCTTGTTGCCTCTTGCTGACAAAAAAAAAAAAAAAAAAAAATTAGTACGAGCAAACAAATGTGCAGTTCAAACATGAGTTTTAATTTCCCGTTCAGATGCGGTCAGATTCAGATATTTACGCCTCAGATTCAGATGTGCGGTTCAGATTCAGATTCAGAGCCTCTTAAAAAACAAACATCACCTAAGATATGACCCAAAACTTCTGTACATAAAATTAGATCATGCTAAACGTCAGTTTGATGTTCCATGTAACAAATATTTCTTTCACCAAATGTTAAGAACTCTTGAATTATCTCTTTCTTTCCATTTATTTTATGATGCTATTTAGTTAAATTATCTCTATCCCACATAGTTTGAAGATAGAAGTTGTTGGTTACTTATATAGCATAAGTGTATGCCTATTAAATGTGTTGAGAATAGTATTATGTTTTCACATTATCTACATCTACCGGATTGAAAAAATCTGATAAGTGCGGAAATGTTTGAAAACTCATATAAACTCTCAACTTTTTTCTTCTAATTCGGTACTCTAAAACATGTTTCGGTGGAGACTCTATAGATTTGTAAGAATGTATCTTGTTTGAATGCAACATGCAAAATATATACATGTACGATCTAACTCAACATCCAAAATGTGACTCATTCTATAATTCATACACATATCAAAACGATTTATAAAGTAAACATTTTTTATTTTATGACTATAATAAGCTTAAAAGGATAGCCAAGCTGCTTAGTTTTAGATATTTTAAACCTAAATTTGTACATTTGAGCATTCAAAACATGGTTAGTGATCGGCATAACACTTTTTCTAAACAACCTAGGAATGAAACAAGTATGAAACTCGAGCTTCATGACCCAAAAATGTAATCCCACATTGGTTGAAGAGAGAAATTGTTTGTTACTAATATAATGTAGTCTAAGCGAGTTACATGTGTTTAGAATAGTATAATCTTTTCAAACCAATTGACTCTCTCACAAGTTAAAAAAAACTTGTGAGGTAGTGACTTGGTGAAAATTCATACTGACTCTTGACTTTTTATACATTTTTCATTTTTGTTTAATTATCCATACTAGACGTTGCTCTATATTCCCAAATATTTTCTACAACCACAGGCGGATTTAGATAACATTTATTATGTGATTCCTAAAAGACCAAGCATTTTACGATTCTATTTCTCATTCGAAACCAACTAACCTACTCGCCATTAAAAGTCTTGGACAACAACTTCTAACATATTTCGCATATCTTTCGAGCTAATCTTAAGAGGAATTACACTTTGATGACTTGAAGAATATTATTTTTTTTTCGATTGCTTTCCTAGTTTAAATATGCTCAATACTCCTTTTCTAGTCATCAAGTGTGGCTCCTTTTAAGATTAGCTCCAAAGATATGACAAATTTGCTTAAAATTTTGATCTGAGACTTTAGTTCTTTTCGTGACGCGTAACTCGGTTGCTTCATTTTATGATTTTTATCTATGGTGAGTATTATGATGTTGGCAGAAAGGAGATGATGAATGTTGGTATCATGATCAGGTAATGGAAGGAACATAAAAGGGGTGCAAATTTTTATTCGTCGTTCAGTTGCGTGTTAATATTCAAATGGTGTGGGATATGTTGTTGGTTCGAATAATGAAATTGATATCTTGTTTGTTAACATAGTTTTCGTCAGTTATACGGCTCTTCTTTCTCTTTTATCTTTTTATCTTTTGATTTTTTAATAGTTCTCAACACATAAATGTGTATAGCTAATGAATAAATGTGACAGATACGTATATACAATTTCTTGATACAGAAGATGAATTTAGAAGGAGCAGTTTTTTTTAACAAAAATGGAAGATGATTGGCTAGTGTTTGTGGGTTTTAATTTTGTGTTTGAATTTCTGAAAATGTGTTGTTGTTGTTGTTAGTGGGTTTTGATTTACTAGCATTTTTGGGTGTTGATTTTGGGGTTTGTAAAGGTGGCAGAAGGTTGGAGTGGTGAATGTTGGTGGTGGGTGAAATTATGAAAATGATGAAGAAAAAAGGGGTACTGTGATTTAATACTGAAAAGTTTAGTTGGTGGTGGCAAGTCATAGAAGTATAATGACTAATGTACCTTCATGTTTAGACTTAAAAATACGAAAATACCCCCACATGAGTATCACGTGTGGGAGTATAATGAGAGTTAGGTTCCGTTTCTTTTTCTGTTAGAACATCTATATGGTAACATGGGTGGGACCATTATATATATTAATGTTTTTTTTGTTTGGGGTCAACACAATTGTCTTACAACCTCTGTATCTTAAGGACATAAAAATGCTTAGCCTTGGACCCCACATGGACCCACATTTATTTATAACCATCTGAATCTATATAAAAAAGAAGAAACGGGGCCTTAGTGTATATAATGAGAGTTAGTGTGGCCCGTTAAAGTGAAGGACCAACGATACATAACGTTTCGCATTTAAGGACGGATGGTGCATTTTTTTCGGTCAAAAGACGAAATCCATCGGTCAACGCAAACCACAAGGACGAACGGTGTAGTTTACTCATGCTTTTATAATAGAAGTATAATGTTTGTAGGCACTACTAATGATATGAGAGGTTGAATTGGTTAAACTTAGATCTCGAATCTTGATGTGTAATTTTCATACTAGACAGAGATGAAAACGATCTATTACTGTATCATTTCTAATTAAATTATATGCTTCGTATAATAGAAATCGGCAATAATGTCTCGCCATGTACGTCAATTTGCAGGTGGTTTTTCCCGGAAAACATCACTTTATATGCACGTATATTGGAAAATCAGCAAATGGAAGTGAAGTAAACTAACCATATAAGCAATCTCATACATGATTACTGTTTGTGAGACTTTTCATAAATGAAAAATCTCTTTATATATTGCCTCTATGGAGACGTTAGAGCTCGTTTAAACTACAATGGTTACTTGTAATGTTACGACAATGTTTTGCGTGGCTACGAATAGGAAAAGTAAGCTGATTACAAAACGTATATCTTTAAGCTCATACATTTTTTAACCTTTTATCTTGAAACTCTATCCCACATAGGCTAAAGATAGAAGTTGTTTGTTACTTATATACCATAAGTTCATGTGCATTAGATGTGTTGAGACTAGTATTATGTCTTCGAGCAATGATATGGAGACCTAACATATATGCCTAAACACATGCCTAATGCATTAATAATTTGACACATCACTCATGCATTTTCTCTCTCAAAATCTACACTTTTAAAATTTCCACTTGTCATCTTGTTGTTAGGCATATTTTTAGGCATGCCAATCATTTTTGTATGTCTTCAGGCATTAACATATATGCCTAAACACATGCCCAATGCATTAATAATTTGACACATCACTCATGCATTTTCTCTCTCTAAATCTACACTTTTAAAATTTCCACTTGTCATCTTGTTGTTAGGCATACTTTTAGGCATGCCAATCATTTTTGTATGTCTTCATGCGTCTTGAGCATATTTTCATATGTACAAATCTGAAAGTATGTTTAAGTAACTGAAAATTCTTATAAACTCTTAACTTTTTATTTTATTTTAGTACTCTAAAACATGTTTTGTTGGAGACCATGTTAATATTTGATTTCACACAGATTAAAAAGGAAAACGAATTGTGAAATCTAATAAAAAACCAATAAAAATGTAAAATTGCATCGCGTTCGATCTAACTCAATAGTCAATAACAAACATAAATCTTATTAGATAATTCATACACATATCAAAACCTTTTATGACATTAACATATCTTAATACCTGAATGTTCATAGTGTGGATATCCTTTGGAATATCTTATATTCATCGAGTACCATATATATTTTCGTTCTAACGTGGTCTTACACATACACAATAACGATAGTGACAATCAAAAACTACTATTTCAATCATCATGTTTAGATACTTATGGACTTTAAATATTCAAGTATTTCTAAACCCATAAGTCGATACTCAATACCAAACGCTGCTCTATATTCCTGAATCTTTTTCACAACCACGTGCGAGTTTAAAGTACATTTATTATGTGTATATCTAAAAGACCAAGGATTTTGCAAGTCTTATTTCTCATTTGGAACCAACCGAGTTACGCGTCACGAAAAGAACTAAAGTCTCAGATCAAAAATTTAAGCAAATTTGTCATATCTTTGGAGCTAATCTTAAAAGGAGCCACACTTGATGACTAGAAAAGGGGTATTGAGCATATTTAAACTAGGAAAGCAATCGAAAATAAATGAAAAGATTGTCTGGTGATGATATTGTAGTTGTTTGATGAGTGTATAAATACTCATCATTTTTGTACAATATAAACTGCAAAATCATCTGAATACACTCAGAAACACATCAAAATGATCAAAATATCACAAATCAGTGTTTTATGTGTTTTAAATGCAAAAATATCAAAATCAGATGAAAAATGATTCAAGTTTGCAAAATTGGCAGTTTTAGTCCCCAAGTTTTAAAAGTTGTCAAATCTAGTCCCCGGAATTCAAAACGTGGAATTTTATCATTCAAGGTCCCTGAAGTATTCTAAGTTGTTTAAAATGATCCTTGAATGATTCTTTGGTCAATTGGCAAGAAAGGTCCTTAAACTTTGGAAAATTGCAAAATTAGTCCTTGGACCTTTAAAAATGGATTTTATGCAAAAGGGTCCTTGTTCTATAAATGTTTGTCATGATTGGTCCTTGTGAGAAGGTTGGAAAAATGGCATTTTCAGTCCTTGAGTTTGGATAAATTACAAAATTGGTCCTTGTTGTTACTTCTAAACCAAACCGGACACTTTATAATATCTAAAGCCCAAATCCAAATCCACACAAGCCCAAATGCTAGCCCAAACCTCTTGGCCCTTGACCCCTTTGGTGACCCTTGAGCTGTGCCATTACATTTTGGCCCTGCCACAACACCTTTGACCTCCCGTGTTATTAAGCCAACGGTCAAAGAAAGTCAAACCAAAGAAAAACCGCGCAATACCAGGGGTACTGTAGCTCTTCCTCACAACCACTGAAATAACCAAAACCAGTCATGGTTTCCTCCTTGCTTTTTCCCCCTCTTTGCTTTTTCCCCCTCCTCTTCCACTAACACCCAAATACTCTTAATTATCTCAAACAAAACCCATTAATGGCTCAAACCTGCTCAAAGAAATAATTGGCGCCAAAATGACACTTGGACGGTTTTGATGAGTTTCAAGCATCCAATGGCTCAGAGATGGTGGGAAAGATTCAGAGGACATCTAGAAGTCACAAAAGTCTATAAAAGAGAGAGAAAGATGCAATGTATTATCTATCTAGAGTAATTTAAGTTTTTCATTGTCGTTTTTAAGCATTTTCAAGTTTTAAGTGTATGTTTTAATCTTCAAACTCTGTATTTCAAGTTCTTATGTTATAAGAAAGCTTTTGTGAAAAAAAAAAAAAATAAAAAAATAAAAAATAAATAAAAAATAAAACAACAAAACAATCGGAACACTTTCTATTTTGTATTCTCTTTTAAGGTGATTCTTGAAGAGATACGATTTGGTTAAACGAGACGATCCAAAAATATTGTCCAAAAGTTTTTGAACCCATCTGCACAAATCTAACATACGTCTTTTCAGTGGTACTTAATATATACATAAAAATCAACCACCGCAAATCAAGGCAGTGCACTACCTAACTGGGGGTGCGACCATAATAAGTTCCCGAACATCAGATTTAAAACTTGCCTTTGTGTCACTTGTGATTTGGTGTACCTTTTTCAAAGAAGCCATTTCATTTGTGATTATTGGTTAAGTTCACTTGTGTTTTGCCTCATTTGTTTTGAAAATTGATTTTACACTTAGTGCATGCGCTCTCGTTCTTCCAGTTCTACAAGTCCACTTTCAGAACTTGGAAAGATTCCTCGTAGACGTAGAGGACGTTCAGCTCCTTCAGCCGTGATTGAGGAACGTCTACCACCACCACCTCCTGTCGAAATGGCAGAAGACAAACCCATGAATGAGCTTCTCCAAGCACCCATCGAGGGTTACGGAGATGCCATTGTTGTCCCGCCATCGTGGTGACACTTTCGAGCTCAATACCGGGTTGCTCAATCTAGTAACCCAAAGCCAATTCTATGGTTTTGGGCGGGATGATCCTCATGCACACATTCGATGGTTTAACAAGATTGCATCTACCATCAAGTACAAGAATGTCCCACATGAAGCTATCAAGCTTCTTCGGTTCCCATTTTCTCTAGAGGACAAGCCGGAATTGGCTTGAGAAACAACCCCTCGTTCTATTGAGACATGGGAAGATCTTGTCACCAAGTTCGTTAACGAGTTCTATCCTCCATCCCGAACCACAAGTCTTAAGAATGAGATAATGAAATTTTCTCGGAGATTTGATGAATCATTCGGGGAGGCATGGGATCGTTACAAAGAGTTGCTTCGCAAGTGTCCGCATCACGGTTTTACCGAGTTAATGCAAATGGATACTTTCTATAATGGTCTCAACCAGACCAATCAAGACTCTTTGAATGCCTCCGCGGAGGTAATTTCTGAGCAAGACCACAAAAAAGGCCTTGCAGATCATTGAGAACAAATCTCAGGTCCGCCCTTTCCGAGCAAAGACATATCGGTCTCATCTGGACCTTCTTCTTCTTCATCCCCAGTGAGTACATCTAGCACCGATGCTAAGATTGACAAACTCACGAGATATTGTTCAGAGCTTTGGTTCTTGCTAACCAAAAGAAAGTGACCTTCACTCAGACACCCACACATGCTGAAGTGAAGAAAGTTGAGAGTTGTGTCACTTGTGGTGGTCCTCATGCATACTACAATTGTACGCCATCGATGGTAGTCCTTTTGAGGCCAATGCTCTAGCCGGTAGTTCACAGCAAGGAGGTAATCAATACCGTCCTCAAAATGAACCACACTACCATGCTAACACTAATCAAGCACCACCCGGTTTTAACCAGAATCATAACATGCAAAACCGGAATCAGAACCAACCACGAATGAACCAAGGTTATCAAAACCAAGGTAATTTCTATCCTGGACCCAATCAAGGTTTCCAACATCAAGGGAACCTTCATCAAAACCATTTCAATCGAGGGAATCAGTTTCAGGGGAATGTGAATCCTAATCAAGGGAATTTTGGCTATAATCAAAACATACGGCCTCAATTTATCCCTCCAGCTCCTCCCGTCATTGTTCCTCCAGTACCATCATCTGATGAGTTTCTGAAGCAATTCATGAAATCCCAAGATGAAATGAACAGTTGTTGGTCACCAAATTGCTGATCTCAAGAAGTCTTTAAATGATCGACCCTCGGGCTCAGGTACTTTACCTAGCAACACGATCGCTAACCCGAGGGGCGATGCTAAGGCGATCACAACCAGAAGTGGTGTTTCATACACTGGACCTGCTGTTCCTACTACCTCTTCTTCCTCTTCTCTTCCTAAGGTAGTGGAAAGTGAACCGAGGACACACAATGGACCTACGACTCCAATGCCTCCTCCACTAGGAGAAATGAGTCAAGTTACCAAGGAAACAACGGACAAGGTGCATTATTCAAGCCCACGAAGTACCGCACACGTCCTACCTTCGGTAGTCCAACCTCAAGTGGTCCAAAAACCCAAATCAAATCAAGGAGTTGTTTTTGAACCTCCTGTAGCTCCTGTTGAGAATCAGAAATCCAAATCTTCTATTCCTTACCCATCACGTTTGAATGAGCAAAAGCTCCGCGAGAAAGCTAGTCATCAAATGGATAAATTTTTCCAAATTTTCCAAGAGTTACATTTTGACATAAGCTTTGCGGATGCTATCATGCTGATGCCCAAGTTTGCATCGACTCTCAAACACATGTTAAGCAATAAGGAAAAGCTGTTTGAAATGGCAAAGACTCCTTTGAACGAGAACTGCTCTGCAGTCATCCTGAAGAAGCTTCCAGAAAAGCTTGGAGATCCCGGGAAATTTCTCTTACCTTGTGTATTTCCGGGAATGGTTGAATGCTTTGCCCTAGCAGATCTTGGTGCAAGTATAAACCTTATGCCTTATTCAGTATGGAAGAAACTTTCTCTTCCGGAACTTACTCCTACATGCATGACTCTCGAGCTTGCAGATCGTTCCATATCCCGTCCTCTTGGCATTGCTGAGGACGTTTTTGTGAAAGTAGGAAAGTTCCATTTTCCAGCTGACTTCGTGGTTGTTGATTTTGATGCCGATCATAGGGTTCCTCTCATTGTTGGTCGAGGATTCCTGAGAACGGGCCGTGCTCTCATAGATGTATTTGAGCAAGAAATCACATTACGTGTTGGTAATGAAGCTGTCACCTTTAACCTTGATCAAACTTCGAGGTACTCCGCAAATTATGATTCTGAGTCGGTTAACCGAATAGATATCATTGATGTTGCTACTTGAAGAGTACTCTCAAAAAGTTCTTGGTTATTCTCATAATTCTGTGAGTGGGGATCCTACCACATCTTCTCAGCCTATCATAGCCAATTCTACTCCTTCTATCACTCCTTTTGAGGGAAGAGACTTCATCTTGGAAGAGATCGAAGCATACTTGGCTAGTGATTCTGTTCCATGGGAAATTGATCATGCTCCAATTGACATTGAGGGGAACATACTTCTTATTGAGAAGTTGCTCAATGATGATCCATCATCAACCCCTCACTCTAGTGATTCAATTCCTGATGAGATTAATCAAAATGAGATTAATCTGGAGGGAGATATTCTTCTAAAGAAGTTGTCAAATCTGGATACTTCTCCTCCTCTCCCTCCCATCAAAATTCATAAAAAGGAAGTCAAGTCAGTTGAGAAAACTGAAGAATTTCCTGAGGTTGAGCTTAAGGACTTACCTCCTCATCTCGAGTATGCATTTCTTAAGGGTGATGATAAATTACCAGTCATTATTGCTAGAGATTTGAGTAAAGATGAAAAAGCTGCTCTCATAAAGGTTTTGAAGTCACACAAGCAAGCAATTGCTTGGAAACTCTCCGACATTAAGGGTATCAACCCTGAGTTTTGTACTCATAAAATCTTGATGGAAGATGACTTTAAACCAGCAGTTCAACATCAGAGACGAGTGAATCCAAAAATCCATGATGTTATCAAACAAGAGGTTATCAAACTTCTTGATGCAGGATTGATTTACCCGATCTCGGATAGTCCTTGGGTTAGCCCAATTCATTGCGTTCCAAAAAAGGGTGGCATTACTGTTGTCACAAATGAAGAAAACGAGTTAATTCCAACTCGTCTGGTTACGGGATGGCGTGTGTGTATTGACTATCGTAAGTTAAATGACGCCACCCGTAAAGACCATTTTCCTCTACCCTTCATGGACCAGATGCTTGAGAGATTAGCAGGGAACGAATACTATTGTTTCCTTGATGGTTTCTCGGGTTACTTTCAGATCCCCATTGATCCAAATGATCAAGAAAAGACTACATTCACATGCCCATACGGAACTTTTGCCTACAAACATATGCCTTTTGGCTTATGTAATGCTCCTGGCACGTTCCAAAGATGTATGATGGCCATTTTCCACGACATGATCGGGGAAACAATGGAGGTGTTTATGGATGACTTTTCGGTCATTGGGGATTCGTTTCAAACATGTCTCTCCCATCTAGAAAAAATGCTCAAACGATGTGAAGACACTAATCTTTGTCTAAACTGGGAGAAAAGCCACTTTATGGTCAAAGAAGGCATAGTCCTTGGCCATAAGATTTCAAAGAATGGGATTGAGGTAGATAGAGCAAAAGTAGATGTTATTGCTAAATTACCTCATCCTGCTACCGTCAAGGGTATTAGGAGTTTTTTAGGTCATGCCGGTTTCTATCGTAGATTCATACAAGATTTTTCTAAAATCGCCCGGCCAATGACCCATCTTCTTGAAAAGGATGCTCCTTTTATCTTCTCTCCTGAGTGCATCATAGCTTTTGAAACATTGAAGAAAAAGCTTACTGAAGCACCCATTCTCGTTGCTCCCGACTGGGACTTGCCTTTTGAGCTCATGTGCGATGCAAGTGATTTTGCTATCGGAGCAGTCTTAGGGCAACGAAGGAACAAGCATTTTCAGCCTATCCACTACGCAAGTAAAACTATGACTGAAGCTCAAACTCATTACACCACCACAGAAAAAGAGCTATTAGCCGTGGTGTATGCATTTGAGAAGTTTCGGCCGTACTTAATCTTGACCAAATGCGTGGTGTATACGGATCACTCGGCTCTTAAATATCTCTTTGCAAAACAAGATGCAAAACCGAGATTGCTCCGTTGGGTTCTCCTTCTCCAGGAATTTGATATCATTATACGTGATAAAAAAGGAGCCGAGAATCTAGCTGCTGATCATCTGTCCAGATTAGAAAACCCTCACCAAGATGTTTTCGAGAAAAAGGAAATAAACGAAACATTTCCTCTCGAGACACTCAATGCGGTTTCTTTTCGTGGAAATTCTACCACCCCATGGTTTGCTGACTTCGCAAATTACCATGCGGGTAACTTCATTGTGAAAGGAATGTCGACCCAACAGAAGAATAAATTCTTTAAAGATGTTAAACATTATTTCTGGGACGACCCTTTCTTGTTCAAAATCTGTGCGGATCAAGTCATCCGACGGTGTGTTTATGGACAGGAAGCTATTGACATTCTCACAGCTTGCCATCTTTGGACCCAAGGGGGCCATCATAGTCCTAACTACACCGCCAAAAAGGTGTTTGATTCCGGGTTTTATTGGCCTACAATCTATAAGGATGCCCACGAATTTGTCAAAGCCTGTGACGCTTGTCAACGTCATGGTAATATCTCTCAAAGAAATGAAATGCCACAAAATGCCATTCAAGTTTGTGAGATATTTGACATATGGGGTATTGACTTTATGGGGCCATTTCCATCTTCTCGTGGTAACAAGTACATACTCGTGGCTGTTGACTATTTGTCAAAATGGGTTGAAGCAAAAGCTTTACCTACCAATGATGCCCGAGTTGTTGTGAAGTTTTTGAAATCTCTGTTTGCCAGGTTTGGAACTCCGAGAGCGATAATCAGTGATCGTGGTACACATTTTTGTAATGACCAATTTGAAAGAGTCATGCAAAAGTATGGTGTTACCCACCGTCTCTCTACTGCATACCACCCCCAAACAAGTGGGCAGGTGGAAGTTTCCAATCGTGGTATTAAAAGGATTCTTGAAAGGACAGTAGGCGAAAATCGTGCATCTTGGTCGGATAAGCTAGATGACGCACTCTGGGCTTTTCGTACAGCTTACAAAACACCCATCGGGTGTACTCCATACAAGCTAGTGTACGGAAAGGCATGCCATCTTCCGATTGAGTTAGAGCACAAGGCATACTGGGCCTTAAAACATGCAAACTTCGATATACAGACAGCTGGTGATCATAGAAAAGTTCAAATGAATGTATTAAATGAACTTCGTGATCAAGCTTACGAGAACTCTTTGATCTACAAGCAAAAGACAAAGAAGATCCATGACTCAAAAATCAAGAACCGCGTTTTCAACGTTGGTGATCGAGTCCTTCTTTTCAATTCAAGATTGAAGATTTTCTCGGGAAAGCTCAAGTCCCGTTGGTCTGGTCCATTCACTATCGCTAAGGTTTATCCTTATGGTACCATTGAGTTATCTCAACCCGATGGTCCTAATTTTAAAGTGAATGGTCATCGTGTGAAGCATTACTTTGGAGAGGACATTCCATCTGTGGTTGTCCCAGATCTACAAACTTTCCCCATGAACCAATGAATGCGGGGATCGAGTCAAGCTAGTGACTCGGTAATCAAAAACTTTAGCACACACACCATATGGGTTTTCACCCATATTTCTGTTTTCTTTCTCTGTTCTACCACCCTAGTGTGGGGGAATTCTCACACTGTTGTATATAAGTATATATATAAAAAAAAAAAAAAAAAAAAAAAATCTTTCTAAATAATGGCCGTAGTATTTCCCTTTTACGTTCTTTGTTTCGGCATAACCGAGTATTTCCCTTTTACGTTCTTTGTTTCGGCATAACCGCCGGTACTTTGAATATTGAGGGCAATATTCATTTCTAAGTGTGGGGGGGAATTCTCACGAATTTTATCATATAATTATACCAATTCCCCGTTTTTGGCCAAAATTTTTTTTTTGGAGTAAGTGTTCTACACTTACTCATCTGGTTATCATCCGCCATGTCGTAAGACAAAAGGATTAGCTAATCCAGGAGCAAACGGCTCTTGGTAAAGATATCTCAAATCCGTTTATGGCTTGCAATTTGCCCAAAATTGTATGGTATTCAACTCACCATATCCTAAAAAGTGAAGAGTTGGCTAGCCCGCAAGGTTATGGCTTGTGGTAAAGGCAGTGGAAAAACCATAATTGGTAATCAGCTCACCAAAGATAATTCTGATAATTTATCTAAGAGTTGGCTAGTCCAGAAGGGTACGGCTTCTGGTAAAGACAAAATCAAATCCGTTATATGGTTTATGATTTGCCAATAAATCATTTGGTTATCGTTGTACCAAGGTTCTTGCTTGAATCAAAACAATTGGCTACTCCAGAAGTGATGGCTTTTGGTAAAGAGTTTTTCAAATCCATCAAGTTTTCTCAAATCATTGCTAGGGACTAGCAATATCTTAGTGTGGGGGATTGATGAGTGTCTAAATACTCATCATTTTTGTACAATATAAACTGCAAAATCATCTGAATACACTCAGAAACACATCAAAATGATCAAAATATCACAAATCAGTGTTTTATGTGTTTTAAATGCAAAAATATCAAAATCAGATGAAAAATGATTCAAGTTTGCAAAATTGGCAGTTTTAGTCCCCCAAGTTTTAAAAGTTGTCAAATCTAGTCCCTGGAATTCAAAAATGTGGAATTTTATCATTCAAGGTCCCTGAAGTATTCTAAGTTGTTTAAAAATGATCCTTGAATGATTCTTTGGTCAATTGGCAAGAAAGGTCCCTAAACTTTGGAAATTTGCAAAATTAGTCCTTGGACCTTTAAAAATGGATTTTATGCAAAAAGGATCCTTGTTCTATCAATGTTTGTCATGATTGGTCCTTGTGAGAAGGTTGGAAAAATGGCATTTTCAGTCCTTGAGTTTGGATAAATTACAAAATTGGTCCTTGTTGTTACTTCTAAACCAAACCGGACACTTTATAATATCTAAAGCCCAAATCCAAATCCACACAAGCCCAGCTGCTAGCCCAAACCTCTTGGCCCTTGACCCCTTTGGCTGACCCTTGAGCCAGGCCATTACATTTTGGCCCTGCCACAACACCTTTTGACCTCCCCGTGTTATTAAGCCAACGGTCAAAGAAAGTCAAACCAAAGAAAAACCGCGCAATACCGCCATTACTGTAGCTCTTCCTCACAACCACTGAAATACCCAAAACCAGTCATGGTTTCCTCCTTGCTTTTTCCCCCTCTTTGCTTTTTCCCCCTCCTCTTCCACTAACACCCAAATACTCTTAATTATCTCAAACAAAACCCATTAATGGCTCAAACCTGCTCAAAGAAATAATTGGCGCCAAAATGACACTTGGACGGTTTTGATGAGTTTCAAGCATCCAATGGCTCAGAGATGGTGGGAAAGATTCAGAGGACATCTAGAAGTCACAAAGGTCTATAAAAGAGAGAGAAAGATGCAATGTATTATCTATCTAGAGTAATTTAAGTTTTTCATTGTCGTTTTTAAGCATTTTCAAGTTTTAAGTGTATGTTTTAATCTTCAAACTCTGTATTTCAAGTTCTTATGTTATAAGAAAGCTTTTGTGAAACTTCAATTCAAGTATCAAATTATATCTCAGCTTATGCAATTTTCCTTATTTTCAAAAATCTCATGAATGATAAATTGTTGTTTGTAGATGTTTGTATGGACTGAAATAGGTCACTTAAGCTCCTAGAAAGCTTAATCAAGCTTTTAGATACATTAAAAGTCAGTTTAGAATCAAAAATAGAAAATCACCAAAAATCCAAATTAAATAGTTGAAAAATAAAAAATCACAAGAAGATGGTGTACACAGCTGGAGCAGGGTGAATTGTGGATGGCCTTGGGTTAGAAGCTTTGTGGAAAGCTATTAGGATTGGTATTGGTCATTGGTTCTTGGTTTGCAGTTGAATACCCATTTGTAAGCTCTTTAACCAATTTGGCATTTCACTGTTATAGGTGTTAATTAGTTTAAATTTCTGTTTCTTTGTGATAACTAGTTATAATCAAGTATATCTAAGCTTTAAAATCAGTAGGGTGTTCTTTTAAATTTGTGTTTTGTGAAAATTCCATTTTAACAGTTAAAGTAGCATAGTCTTAAGTCTTGTGTTTTATGTTGTTAGCACTGTTGGATCATGTCTATTTAATCTCATATATTGATATTGTAAGGTCTGAAATTAAGTCCATGGTTTAAATTTGAGATTTGCTTTGAAAAGTTTCAAAACAGTCATATAAGGTCTGTTTGGATTTGCTTGCTTAAACTTCATCAGGTGTTGTTTGTGTTGTTGTTTATGCTTGCTTTGTGTCACATAAGTGACTTATATCTCATATCAGTCATAGAAACAAGCTCTTGTTCTTGAAAAAGTCAAAATTGCTTTTGATCTAATCTTTGGTGCTCACTGTTGGATTTTTATGAATCATGAGCAAGATTTTGTGTTCATAAGTTGTTAATCTTGCTTAAATCAGTTTTAGTTAACCTCAAAACAACATAATCAGTGCTTAAAGTCAGATTAAAGTTCATTTTAGTCAACCCTCTTGGTTTTGAACAAAAGTCAAATTTCCAACTAGGTCGTTTTTGATTAAAATAGATCTTTTTAGTGTGAGTTTAATACTGTGTTTTAGCTTAAAAGCTCTTAGGTTATTAAAGTTAGGTTGCTAAACAAAAATATAAAAATACTAGTTATCTATTAATCAGCTTATTGGGTACTTATTTCTTAGCTTCTTTTGGGGTACCTGTTTGAAAAGATGCCCTGTGCACGATTGGTAGGTCCAACTTGATAAGCTCACATAGAGTTTATTAGTTGCTCAAATCTGGTGATCTTTGGTTCTTTGGTTAGCCAACCTAGCTATCTTGAGGTCCCAAGTTCATTTTTCCATTTTCTAGCTTATTAGCTAGGGCTGCATTTAGTTTCTTTTCTGTCCCAACATTCAAGATCAACTGTATCGACTTATGCCGATCACAGTTTTCCCACCACTTTCATAAGCTCACCAAAAGCTTATCAGTGCACCTTAGCTTGTGATATTTAGTTTTTTGGAAAGCCAACCAAGTCAACTTGTTAAATCAGTCTTTGTTTTGAGCTTGTGAGCCTATTAACCTAGCTTAAATTGGTCTTGAAAAAGTCCTCAGGACTGTTTGGATTATTGATTTGGCTTAAGTGCTTATTTGCTTGTTTCAGCTTTACAGTGTGCTTATTTGTTCTTATTAGCTTCATTTGTGTATCTGTAGCTTGTTCATAGCTTATTATACCTTTGGCTTTAGCTTGTGAGTCTATTTGAGCTTAAAACACCCAAATAATAAGCTCATAAGTCAAAACTGTTGGGATTATAAGCTTGTAAAACAGCTTATTTGTGACTTGTAAAATTTTTGTCTTCATTAAAGTTTCATAATATCAGTATTAAAGTAGTTTTCAAAAAGAAAATCCAGAAAAAGTTCAATTAAAAATCAGTGATAGTGTTTATTTAATAGGTTTTAGCTTTTTGATTTTTCTTTTCATCTTATTAATAAGCAAGTCTTGTTTTTCTATTTTTCTTTATTTTCTGTCATCATATAGTATTTTTAGAAAAAGTTTCATAATTTTCCTGATCTTTTTAGTATTTATTATAATTTTAATTAATTAAAAATAGTAGTTAATTAGTAATCAATAATTAAAAAGCATAAAAAATATCTTTTCAGTTTTAAAATTAGTTTTATCATATTTTAGATTTTTCAAAGTTAAAATTTTATTTTTCCAAGTTTATTTTATATTTTCTAGTATTTAAAGTGTATTTTAAATAGTTTTTAATTAGTAATAATTAGATAAAAAGTGTGAAAAATATATTTTTAGTTTTAAAATTAGTTTTATAGTATTTTAGATTTTTCTGAATCATAAGTTTATTTTTCTAGCCTTATTTTGTATTTTCTTCTATTTTAGAGTATTTATTAAATAGTTAAAATAGTTTTTAATTAATAATAATTAAATAAATAGTGTTAAAAATATTTTTTTTTTCTAATAATTTTCTTTTATTTTTAGGATTCCAAAAATGTCATTTTTATATTTTTAGGTCTTTTATTTCTTAGATTTCACCTTTTATTTAGTACGTATACGTAGTTTTTAAACGTAAGTTTTACGTTTGTTTCATCTGATTGATTGTGCTTTCCAGTTCTTTATCCAATTCCTTTCCAATCAATCAGTAGTGTAATTTCTTAATCCAAAACCTTTATTGATCACTATCCTTAGTGATCACTCTATCATCTGAGTTTGTGTTTTGCACACCATTGAGTCTCCGTGGGACTAAACGACCCGGGAATTCACTATATTCCTCTGATCTAAATTGAATTCGTGCTTGAACTGTTTTAAGTTTGTTACGGTCGGCCATTCACAAGTGGCAGGCTTGAGTGATAAGACTTGACGGTTCGGGCCAGATCATTGTTGTTCACGCTATTTAAGCCATTGTATGTCACTAGGCGAGTACCCGCGCCTGGCGGCAGCGGTTCCTAGCGGCAGAACAATTAACGATATGCGATGATAGAGTGGTGCGGTGGTACAGTGGTCCGGTGGTGGAGGGGTTTTGTGGTGGTGAGGATGGTGGTTGATGAGATGTGTGGAAGAGGAGAACATTTTGTATATGTTTTTTAGTGAGTTGTGATAAGAGAATATTAAATATGCCTTTACATATGTCTCTCTCTCATTTGACCATTCCACTTTTTCACTTTTCCACTTTGACTGTTTTTCCATTTTATGTAGTATAGATAAGAAACGTAGTTAGAAAGTAGTGTTGAACACAAAATAGGTAGACAAAGTACATGGTCTAAGGGTTCAACTATTGGGCTCAAGCTTTAGAGAGAGAAAAAAAAATAAAAAATTAAACATAAAAAAAATAAAAAATAAAAAGATAGCTGCTTGACTAAATAGTATACATAATAAATCGGATAACTACAAGAACACAAATAAAATACATTTGATTTTTCTAATTATCGTTATAAATTCTAATGACACAATATGTTTAAAACGCATGTGAATTGACACGCAAAGCATAACTAGTAGGACATAATCTTTGTGGTGAATTTCATATATGTTGTTATTAACATCAAAATATCATATATTTTCAACCAGTGGCGGAGCCAGAAAATCTAATCAGAGTGGGCAACGAGCCATAAAACAATAACAGGTTGATATTTTTTAGTCAAATTTAAAGTGGGTCGGGTCGGTTTTTAATAAAACACAAAACCCACATCTTTTAAGCAATAAACATCGGCTAAAAAAACAATGTACATATAATGAAACCCAATTAGTCTGTTCTCACATATAAAATAACATCATATATTTCTATTCACGTTTTTTATATTGATGTTTCGTTCATTTGTTATGCATGTAGACAGTAATTTTCTACTATTACAAGTACCATTTTTCTATATGGACACTTTTTCTAACTTTCTAATCATATCATGGGAAGAGATCTAGTGAGTAGAGAAAATAAAATGAGAAGAATGAGAAATATTCTTAGCCGCACATTTTAAATAATTTTTTTTAAAGAGAGATGCATCTACTTTTATAAGTGCATCTGAAATGTGTGGTTGTGGTTTCTTCTCATTTCAATTTTATTTCTCATTTAATCCATACTTATCATATCATTAGGTAGAACTTGTTTGTTGTGTCACATGTTTCGGTGAAAAACATTTTCATTAGTAATATCCCATAGCATAAGAGGAAAAAGTATTTATTATTTTTTAGGAAAGAGTGGAGAACAATTAAATTGTTCAAATCATTATAAAAAGCAAATGAAATGAAAAGTTAGCAAATGGAAGTGAAGTAAACTAACTATTTAAGCAATCTCATACACGAGATTTCTGTTTGTGAGACTTTTTGTAACATTATATCCCACATAGACTTAAGATAGAAGTTGGTGGTTAATAATATACACATAGTGTATTTGAGTCAAATGTTAAGAATGGTATTATGTTTTCAGCTATTCCACTATCTATCAACTAAAAAAAAATTGATAAATCAAGAAAAGGCGAAAACTGGTATAAACTCTTAACTTTTTACTTTATTTCTCTAATGTGAAACATATATGTTGGTAGAGACCGGGGAGAGTTAACGTGAGATCAAGCTTAAAGTTGTAAAAATAAAACCAAGTCTAAAAAACTATTAAAACATTTATAAATAATAATTTTAGCAATAATACACATAAAAATAATATTTTAATACAAATTAACATTTTAGCAACTAATAACCAAATGATACATAAGTTTGGATTAGTGATACACCTGATACACATTACACTCATAAATATTCTAAAACTGATACACATACAAAAACCTGATACACGTTACATTTCTAATCAAAGTGTATCACCTAAGTTTCGTAAATTTTAAAAAGAAATCTATCAAAACTTTAACAATTTTAGTTGTAGTTAATAAAAAATTTATTTTTGTTGTAAGGAGAGTGTCGCTTGTCAAATTTTCGTTGGATCTCATTTTAACAACTTTAAGCTTGATCTTATTTGATCTAGATTCGGTAGAGACCATCTTAATCTTTAGTTTCACACACGTTACAAAGGAACACATATTTTTAAAAGCCAATAAAGAAATGATATATATGTAAAAATGAATTAAAATGTATTTTTTTCTATTTGATTAGATTGAAAAAGGATTGCTAAAAGATTTTTTATAACAAGAATGAAAATGACGTGCAAAGTAAATCTATGACTAATTTAATGAAACACATTTTTTTTTCTTAGAAGCCAATAAGTGGAAACGCATACATGTTAACAGATAATATGACTCACATTATTAGAATATGATCAGATTTTGAGACATAATAATATAATATACTTACACACGTACATGTTAACATGACTCACATTACTTGAATAGTTTCATTTACGCAATGATCTCCGCAAATGACCCTAAAAATATTTTGTTCGGCATACATGATCTCCGTAAATGACCCTACATATAAATGAAGATTCAAATAATTGAATTAGCTTCAAAACTTTAAGAAAATAAAATAGTAATCTATATTAGTAAATAAAACTTGATAAATAAGATGCATTTAATATCTTTGATGATGAATAAGATGCATTTAATAGACTAGACGAGTACCCGTGCATAGCAACAGAGGTTCATAGCGATAAACAATTAATGATATGTGATATTATGGTAAATGTTTCGTATAATGTTTAAAATAAAACATGAAAAGATCAAAATGTAATTTGCAAACGGTTGTACCCGTGCATATTGTGAAATTGTGGTAAATGTTTCGTATAACATTCAAAATAAACCGTGAAAAGATCAAAATGTAATTTGCAAACGGTTGTACCCGTGCATAGCATCGGAATTTTCTAACGGCCTTTCTTAGTTTTTATAGTTTTCATTTGAAAGTATAAGGGGTAATAAAGAGGGTAAATTAGACAATTAACTTTAATTTTAAAATAATTAAGTTTCCTTTCAATTAGTTTTTATAGTTTTCAATCTTTTCATTTCAATTATAATATTTCATTATTTAAGTTTTTCAACATATCAACATATTGACTTTTCAACATTCAACAATTTCACTTTGACAATACACCTTTTATAGATAGTATAGATATGAAATTTGTGTTCGAAAATTAAAAAGAAGTTGAGTAGGTAGTTGTTTGTTTAAAATGGCATTGAATGTGTGTTAGAATCATTTGAATGTGATTTTGTGTATAAATTCGTCGTCAGCTGTCTGTACCTGTAATGGTAAGAATTCAAAGTTGTATCGAGACCGGTTTTTATCAAAATAACCGGTCTCCATTAAATAGATAATCTAGACGTGTTTACCTAAAACCGGTCTCATTTTAGTTTTTATAGGCTGGTTTTTATCAAAATAACCGGTCTATATTTGTTTCCTGAATCAAGACCGGTGTTCTTGGTAAGAACCGGTCCATTTACTTTCGGAAGGGTGAAT
Source organism: Chrysanthemum makinoi (assembly GCA_910596185.1). Classification (NCBI taxonomy): domain Eukaryota; kingdom Viridiplantae; phylum Streptophyta; class Magnoliopsida; order Asterales; family Asteraceae; genus Chrysanthemum; species Chrysanthemum makinoi. The sequence continues at coordinate 62,751,164 of OU343225.1, read as the reverse complement.
TTCGGGTTTTCAGACCCGTTTCTTTAGTATCTGGTCTCCATAAGGGGGTCTTGATGGTTCTTTTTGTAGTAGTGGATATTACTTGTTTTAATTTACTAAAAAGGATGTGATGACGGAACTAGCAAACCATACGTATGCTTTGAGATTGATACGGTAAGTGGTTAGCGCGTGGTGGCCTTCATCAGCTAGTGGTTTGAACCACGAGCAAAATTAACGTTGTTTTTAGCAATGACTGCAGTGACCATGAGAGTGATAAGAGGATAAACGGATTTGGTGCTAAACTGATAGCAGTGATGGATGATGGTCGTAATACAGGCATTGATATTGCTTGTGTTTTGTGTCCAAACTGTGGGGCTGCTATTGAAAATCGTAATCATCTTTTCTTCGGCTACTCGATGTCTGTGGATTTAGCTGGGTTGATTGGTCGATGGTGGAACATCCATATCCCTAACTTTGGTGATCCTTCTTCATGGGAAACGTGGTTCGACGGTCTAAATCTCTCTAGTCTGCAAAAGAGAATTTTGGAAGCCACTTTTGTCTCAATGTGGTGGCATATTTGGAAGTTCAGGAACTCGTCTCTTTTCTCCTCGAAGAAGCCCGTAAAGAGAAGATTTTTAATGATATTGTTTCTCATACTTTCTTTTGGGTGAGTAATAGGTGTATAAAGTTCAATGTTAGTAGGGTTGCGCGGTTAAATGATCTGCTAAACGCTTTATGATGTTTTTCCTTTTAGTCTAGCTTCTTGCTAGCTCCTTTTTAAAAAAAATAAAATAAAATAAATAAAAATAAAAATAAAAATCTAGATCTGTTGGGTCTAATTGCCAGCTCTAATAAGAACAATAATGAGGTGCAAAATAAACCGCTAGTCTAGCTCCAGAACCAAAATGTGTCTCATCCATAATTCAAACACGTATTGAAACAATTTATAAAGTAAACATTTTACTCTCTGTGAATATAAGCACAAATGTCAAAGCTTAAACATTTTATAACCTTCCATTCTTTCATCTTATCCCATATAGGTTGGAGAGAGAAAATGTTTGCGACTAATATACCATAATGTATGTGAGTGTTATGTGTCTAGATTAATATGATGGTTTCAGGCAATCATAATTTCGGCGAGTTAAAAAACTTAATTTTCCGTGTTTGTGATGCCTGAAAACTCATATGAACTCTTAACAATTTTTGAAATCGGGTCACCGTAAAACATGTTTCGGTGGAAATTACTTTTATCTTTGAATGTTATGCATGTAGGTAGTGATTCTTTTGAGCAAGATCTATATAGAAATTACTGAAGTTCATCTCTCTCTATTCTTATCGAGGATGGTAAAAATATGGTTTAATGATCCTAGACGCCACTAATGCAAGTATATATCTACGGCCCACCATCTTTCACATCAGTGATGCCTTCTTAGAGTATGTTTTTGAAAACATCCTTTGCACAGGCCAAAAATTTCTAGTTAGGGGTTGGTATAGTTTAAATAATTATATAGCAGATTACATGGGTCTATCCCTGTGTTGGGACGGGGTCGGAAAAATAAGTTGAAAAGGCCCAACATGTAATTGAGAAAATGCTTAAGAGAATAAAATTTATCATATTACTTATCCATGTGAAATTCTAGTTCGGGTCTGTTTCACCTTTGTTGGATTGGTTGGGTCAAAGTTCATACTTAACTAAGAGTGTGCAGAAAGTGGATTGGTACCAAGAAGAAGAGATACAAGCTTGCTTTGACCCGTACCAAAACCACCTATTCAAAACGAACCCGTTTTCATCCCTTACCCAACTTATATGACCCACCATTTTTCCACATCTACAATAGTATGCTTCCTTTCATAATGTTATACTAACCTAGTATCATTTTTTGGGCAAATGATAAAAAAAAAGTATTATACTTGACACCATTTTTGCTTAAAAGAGGATGAATTTGAAAGTATAGTACCCACAAAAGCAAAATTTTGTTCGCTACCCACAAGAGCAAATGGTGGCAAGTATGATATTTTTTTTTTATCTTTTGCTCTCATTTTTTTAATCAATGAAGCCGATTTGAAAAGCGTGGCTGTAAAAGAAACTAGTTTAAAATCCGGGGAGCAAATGTGATGGATGATCATGAATACTTCCATATGGTGGGTGTGAAGTATAAAGCAAAGGTAATCATAATTGATAATCTACCACCCAAAAAATGAGGATCGTGAAAACAATAAGATTAAGGAACGTCGAACTAATGGTAAACAATTACTAGTTTGCAGAACATTAACCTTTTTTTGCTACTGAACTTTTGTTACATAATGGTTATGTCATTATTTTGGCATAACGTAATTATTATCATTTTTTGATGTTCGGAAAAAGTGAGTCATTAGCAACTCGTTTAACGATAAAAACAATCCCTAGATAAGTTTCCAGTTAGGTGGTGCTAATCTCTTTATATAAACGAATTAAAAAGATCCATTCAAAACGCATGTCCAAACACCCCCAACTATTTGAATCATGCTAACTCTCTTTATATGACCCACCATTTTTCCACATCTACACTAGTATGCTTCTTTTCATAATGTTTTACCAACACTAGTATCAAAACGCGTTTCCAACCACCCCCTAACCATTTGAATTGGTTTGCAATGTGTAATGTATCGTATATGTTTTTGCAATGATATTGGCTTATAGGTTTGAGAATTTTATCACTTTTTTCTCTAACTTTAAATGACGTTCCATTTTTTTATCTTCTTTTTCTTTGTTTTTTTTATCTTCTTTTTCTAGCAACTGGAGTTGTAGATAGGGATGTTTTTTATTTAACAAAGGACAAAGAATGCCGATCCAAGCAACGCTATCCTATGAAGGTAATTCAAGAACCGTAAGAAATTTAAGTAGTTATTCATTCTATAACTCGAGTTTATGTTTGCAGCATAAATTGCAGTTTTAGACCAACTGTAAAGCAAATGTCTTGTGCGCTGTTACCAGTGAATATCATTTTGTATTGCTTGAAAGTATATCAAATGAAAACATAGATTACGATTTCCTATCTTTTTTCTCCGGTTCTATGTTTTGCTATGTATGACTGTTGTGTGAGAAACCCAAATCATGAGTGCGATTTCTGACTCGTGCATTTCTTTTATTCCATGTTCATAAAATTCGTGAGCAGATAATACATAATATAGAGAACTATGCCATTTTTTTATCCTAACATTTTATCCCACATAGATTGAAGAATGAAGTTGCTGGTCACTAATATACCATAGTTTATGTCAGTTGCTTGTGATTAGACTAGTATTATGCTTTCGGCTGTATGATTGATCTAATGCTTGAGAAGTTTGCAAGCTAATACATTAAGCACTTCATAAAGGTGATAGTTAATATGATTCCTTAATCTTTTTATCCTTATTTAGTATTTCTTTATAGGAAAAGAAGTTTACTTAAATAATGTCATACATTTTTTTACACTTTTAGACTATAATATAAGACATGTATCATAATACACATGTATGCTTCTTTTCAGGGTTTGGGTGCTATAAGTGAGAGTGACCTCAGCTATATGGTAAGTTTTAATTACGGTTTGGATATCTTAGTTGATGTTGGTGATTCCGAAGTTAATGAGCATTTGGAAATTGTAAAAGTGCATGCCTCAGATGTTGACCTCCTCATAATGGCCACCTGTAATTCGTGACCTCCTCCCCGAAGACGCGCCCCTTAAGCTAAACATCTGTCGAGACTACACACGCAAAAACGGCACCTATAGTTGGAGTATTACACCTGAACCAAAATATGGAGGTGAGAAATGTTTGTGCTTGTTTAAAATGTGATGTCGTAGGCTTTATTGCACAAATCCACATAAGTTTTATATGGGATGGATCACTATATATTGATGATACTTGCTTTTTTAATTTTTCTTTTTTAACTTCTCTGATGTTTAGATGTTTCTTCGTAGTATGCATTGATTTGGAATTTAACAATCCAATAAACACTCTATTGAGCATTCACTGACGGCATAATGAGTTTGCTACACAACCTTGAGCGATGTATACGATTTCTTCACGAATGGTTTTAAATAGGTAAAATTTTAACCCCTTGTTCTTGGTAAAAATCACAGGTTGTTTTAGATCAATGCTTAAACATTTGCAATCTTTCATTTTTAGAGCAATAACAATATATACTTTCATGTTATCGTCCAAAATTGTATATGATTCCTGCTCCAAACACATAAACTTCCTTCCTTCTAAAATTCAATCTGGAGTTCCAAGACATGTTTCTTTCAACACCTTTTATAACATTTTATCCCACTACTTATCGACTTTGAGCATTCAAGGATTTCTATACCCATATGCCATACCCGCGAGTTAAAAGTACAAATATTTTTTGAATTATTGAATAACTAGAGATTTTAGAAGTCCTCTCATTCGGAACCAATTGAGCTTTACTCCGACCAATGATATATAAGAGTCTTGACCACAACTTTATGCAAGTTTGGCATAAGTCTTGACTTTTTGTTCATTTTTTAGTTTTGTTTCTATACTCTAAACATAACGTGGAACCGCTTCGATTTTTAATTAGAATATTCCAAAATATTTTCTACAAGCCTGGGAAAAAAGAAAAAGGATGAAAATGCTACTAGACATAGTCCCAACTATTGGGCTTTAAGCATTTAGGAAAAAAGAAAAAGATGAAGATTGTCTAGCTTCTTAATAAAAGATGTTAACACTATTAGTCACACGTTTGTATTCATGTAATGATATATTTGTATAAAGCCCATGTAATGTAGATAGGCCTAGCCCATGATCTAGAATACTCTTGTAAATCTTTATATTCGGTATTTTCTGTAATCAATGAATCAAGGAAATCATTCACCTTCAATATGGTATCAGGCCATAATTAATAATACGCTCCTTCCATCTAATATCTCCCAAAAAATACGCTGCCTTACCCCTCCTCCTGCTTCTGCCGCCCCTTTCACCAACCCTAATCCAGCAAAAAATCAGCACTCATGGCCGGTGATGACAACACTCCACCACCCCCTCCACCTCCAAACGCCGAGAAGCTCATTCCCTTTAGCATTGGCAACAAAGTCCCGATCAAATTAGACCTCGAGAAACATAACTTTACCTCTTGGAGCTCGTTTTTCAAGATCCACCTTGGAAGCCTTGGTCTCAAATCACATATTGAAGAAAATGCCTCATCTAGTGCTCTCGACCTTGAGTGGTGTAAACTAGATGACCTTATTAAGATGTGGATCCTCGGATCCCTATGTGATTCCCTACAAGAACAAGTCGTCTCTACACCCGGCTATGCAAAAGACTTGTGGGACACCCTTGAAACTTGTTTCATGACAACAAAGATGCTAGGGCTATCAATCTCGATAATGAGCTTCATTCCTTAAAGATTGGCGCTATGTCCATTAATGAATATTGCACCAAAATCAAGTCCATGGAGGATCGACTAAAGAATCTTGGCTCACCGGTAAGTGACAAAAATTTGATAATGTATGCGGTGAATGGTTTAGACTCTCGCTTTGACACCATAGTTAAAATTATTCGCCATCGAGAGCCTTTTCCAACCTTTGAAACCACCCGTATTATGTTTTTACTTGATGAATCCACATTAAAAGAGGCTAATGATCATGCTCATGTCTTGGATGTCTCGTCCTATTCACAAACTGCCATTTTAACAACCCAAAAAGAAACCAAAACCAACCCCTCCAACTCACAAAATAAATCCCACAACAATCCCCAACTATGCAACCATTTCAATAAGGGCCACTGTAAGTATGGAGACCGATGTCGATTTATTCACGATCACAGAAACCTCTCCGGGTTAACCTCCAGTAACTTGGGGGAGGAATGCCTAGTCGCTTCTCTGCTCCATCTCGCACCACAACCTGGGCCACCAACAGGACGACCTATTACACCACGCAGCCCACAACCCACCCCTCCTGGCCCAACAGTTTCAACCCACTCCATCACCCCCTACGCTGCTCTAGTTGCCGCCCCAACCCAGCTCCACTATGCGGCCCAACATACACCACAACTGGCCCATCTTGCTCTACCAGCCCAATAACAATATACGGGACATTTAACTCATTCGCAGCCTAGCCTTCTTGGACCCGCACCATCACAGTATCATTCTCAAGCTACTACTCTTCCAATCGCTTTTAGCACGATGACTCTCTCGGATCCGACATGGAATATGGACACAGGTGCCTCCTCACACTTAAATTCTAATGCAAGTAATTTGAGTACTATTTTTAATAAACGTTTATACCCGTCGGTAAATGCTGGTGATGGTAATTCTATTCCCGTCACCAAGACCGGACATAGCATTATCCCATCTCTTTATCGCCCTCTTCATCTTCATAATGTTCTTGTTACACCTAACATAATTTAAAATCTCATTTTCGTTTGTCAATTTACTAGAGATAATAATTTCACTATCGAATTTGATGCTTTTGGTTTTTCTGTGAAGGATTTCTTGACTCGCCATATCCTCCTTCGATGTGATAGCTCCGGGGATCTCTATCCCGTCACCAAGCCCTCTATCCCTAGTGCTTTTGTCTCCACCAGCCCCTCTACGTGGCACCAACGCCTTGGTCATCACGGGGACGATGTGCTACGCTCCCTTACTTCTCGCCAATTTATTTCATGTAATAAAGAAAGGACTCCACATATTTGTCATGCATGCCAACTTGGCAAACATGTGAAGCTTCCTTTTCATAGGTCGGATTCTGTTGTTAATCATTGTTTTGATATAGTTCATTCTAATTTATGGACATACCCATTGTTAGTTCTAGTGGTTTCGAATATTACGTCTTATTTCTTGATCATTTTTCTCATTATCTCTGGATTTATCCCCTACGTTCTAAATCTGAAATGCTCGATAAATTTCTGCATTTTCATAATTATGTTAAAAACCAATTCAAATGCGAAATAAAAAGTTTTCAATGTGATCATGGTGGTGAGTTCGACAACAACAAACTACATACATTCTTTGCAAATCATGGAATTCAATTTAGATTCTCATGCCCAAAAACCTCTCAACAAAATGGCAAAGCCGAACGTATGATACGCACTATCAACAATACCATTCGTACCCTCTTATTCCAAGCACACCTACCACCCAGCTTTTGGGTCGAAGCCCTCCATATGGCCACCTACCTTCTAAATCTTCTCCCCTCTAAAGCAATTCAAAACGAAATCCCCTTGACCCGGATATTCAATAAACAACCCGATTACACGCGTTTACGCATATTTGGATGCTTATGTTACCCCCATTTTAACTCACCCCAAAAACTTGCACCACGTGCCACCCCATGCATTTTCTTAGGCTATCCAGCGTACCATCGTGGTTACCGCTGCCTAAACTTGGAAACCAACAAAATAATAATTTCTCGACACATAACCTTTGACGAAACACAATTTCCATACCGATCCATGACCCCTTCCTCCCCACCCTCATATACATTTCTTGATGACACACCTTCCCCCCTCCTAAATTCAATACTCTCTAACCCAACTATTTCCCCTACACCAGACCAACAATCTACCACTAAATCCAACCAACCCCAAAATCTGGATAGCCCACGACCGACCAACCACGGACAACCCAATATTGCCTCACCTACCTCAACACATAACTCACCATCACCTCCGCCTCAAACATCTCCTACACCAAACAGTCCCCAACCCAACATCGACCCAACCTGCAAAACATTGAAACCAAACTCGAGGAGCTTGTTTCAAACCATATAGAGACCGCTGCAAAAGACAAACATGTTGTGGATATCGCGGATCAACAAAACTGGGAGGCTGATACATGTAAACCGTCTCTGAAAGATCACCATTAAGAAAGGCATTCTTAACGCCAAGTTGGTGAAACGGCCAATTGCGAGATACCACAAAGCTGAGAACGGTACGAATAGTAGCCGGTTTAACAACCGGACAAAAAGTCTCATCAAAATCGACACCAACCTGCTGAGAACTACCATTAGCAACCAAGCGAGCCTTTTATCGGCTCAGAGTCCCGTCAGCATGAAACTTATGTTTGAATAACCACATGGAATGCACCAAATTAACTCCTGATGGTCGGCGTACAAGAATCCAAGTGCTATTTTAACTAACGCATTATACTCATTATACATAGCATTACGCCACTGGGGAACTTTTAAGGCAAGAAAATGGGATTTAGGGATCGGGGAGATAGAGGAAATATGAAGAGACAAACGGTTGACTGGTTTAACAATGCCCGATTGAGAACGTGTGGTCATGGGGTGAGAGCGGGGTGGTTCGTTGGCAGGGTGTTGTACGTGTGTCTCTTATCTTTTTATTTACAAGCAGGGCTCAGAGGGTGCTTACTTACTTATATATGTGGATGACATTATTCTTACAACTTCTTCCATGATGAGTGTCTAAATACTCATCATTTTTATACTATCTAGACTGCAAAATCATCTGAAAACACTCAAAAATGCATCCAAATGATGAAAATATCACAAATCAGTGTTTTATGTGTTTTAAATGCAAAAATATCAAAATCAGATGAAAAACGTATCAAATTTGCAAAAATGGCAGTTTTAGTCCCCCAAGTTTCAAAAGTTGTCAAAATCAGTCCCTGGTATATCTAAATAAAGAAAAATATCATTCAAGGTCCCTGAAATATTTTAAATTGTCAAAAACGGTCCTTGAATGAATCTTTAGTCAAATGGCGGATAAGGTCCTTCAACTTTGAAAAGTGGCAAAAATGGTCCTTGGAAATTGGAAATTGTCAAGTTTGGTCCCTGTACTTTTGAAGCTTGTCATTTTCAGCCCTTTGAACAACTTTGATGAATTGGCAGAATTGGTCCTTGCAATTTTCAGAAAATACAAAATGGTCCCTATGCTTATTAATACAAGCCTTGTCAAAATAGCTCTTGGACCCTATCATAAACCTTTGACCCTGCCACCCAAGTGACCCCCTGTCACTAAACCCTTTGACCCCCTTTTATATTTAACACCCGGTCAAACCAACCCTTGGCGCCAAAAGTCTTCCCCTCCAACTGCTTTGCCCTGCAACACACAATCCTCCATCACCTTATCCCTTCCATGTTCCCCCCTCCTCCACAACACTCCAAAGACACATTTAATGCATCTTCACCCCCTTTACTCAACCCCAACAGGTCAAATACACTTTCCCGCCAAATATGATCCTATGGCCAAAATCAACTTGAAGCCATCCAATGGCCATAAACAGAGGTGGGATTATCTCAGACCAAGAGAGAGAAGCATTTGGAACTATAAAAGGAAGGAAGAAAGAAGAAAAGAGGGAGTTAGTTTTATAAAAATTTTCCTTATGTCGTTTTTTTTAATCAATGTCTTAGTTTAATTAAAATGTTGTAATTTCAGTTTGTTTGTATCTCACTTAAGTTAAAACTTCATTGTAAGGTGCTTTTGAGTTCCAATCCAAGTTTTTATTTAAATTCCAAGTTTAATGTTTACTGTGGTATAAGTCAGTTTCAAATTCTTATTTGCAAGTTTTAAAAAGTTCAATTTCATCTCAAATAAGCTCACTTAAGCTTATTAAAGCTTTTGATAAGCTTGTAATTCATTTTCAAGTAATTTCCATGGCTGGTCAACTAAAGTCAACTGTGCAGTGCAATTGTGGTTCAAGTAGTTTGGACATGGAATGGGTTGAAGCAGAGGTTTATTTGGGTTGGATTAGACTAGGATAGATTAGAATTGGGTCTGGTTTTAGCCTGCTACACAAAATTTGGACCTATGTGAGTTGTATTTCAAGTTCCATTTTTCCATCTAATTTGCATATTTTGCTTATAGGTGTATCTGTGGTCACAATTGGTTTTTATGTGTTTAATTAGTTGTAACTAGGTAATTTAAACTCAGTTTGGTCATTGGTACAAAATTTGGATCAGTAGTTAGCCTAGTGTTATTTGCTTATCGGTGTTTAACAGGTGTGTTTGGTTAGGCGCTTAAACTGCATTGGAGGTTGGTTCGATGGGTTAAGTTTGTTATTTTAAATTTGCTTAGCTCTTATATACTCATATCTGTCTTACTTATGTGCCTGTAACCTGTCAAAGTCAAAATCTCATGCCCATTGTTTTAATATCTTAACTGTTTGAAATTTGGAAAAGCTAAAGTTTATTTTGTGTTTCAAATTCATAAAGGAAGCTTGAAATAGCTTCATTTAATCTTATTACATCAATTTCAGTTGGGAAATCTAGCTCAAAGTTCAAATAAGTCAAACTTTCAAATTTGTATCAAAAGTCAAATTGGACAAAATCTGTTTTGAGCCAAACTGAATGGAATTTTCATGAGCTCATTTTTGAGCCAAATCAATTGAAATTGTGGGTGTATAAAGTTCAACTGGTCTACTTGCTTATTACCATTTTTGAAGAATTTTGTAAATTTTCTATAAGCACCAAAACGGCTTTTCAAAAAGGGCCAAAATGCCCTGTACACACTCAGTATTAACTGAGTGTGCACAGGTGAATCACAGGTTCTGTAACAAGCTCATTTGAGCTTGTCCAAAGCTCAAATTTGGTTTACTGGTTCTTGGATAGGTCTTGTTTAGGTTCCAATTTTTATTTTTGAGTTTAGCTTATTTGGGTGGCCTGTGCTTAAGCTGCAAAACAGACCCAAAACCTGTTTTAAGCACATAAGATTAAGTCATCAAATCTTATCATCTTGTAATTTTGAGGTCTAAAGCAGTTGAGACTTGTTGCTTTTGAGTTCCTTTAGCATATTATAGCTTTTGTATTCAGTTGGTGGCTTTTGGACTCCATTTGCTTATTTAAAGTGCTTATTCTTAAGCACTTGACACATCAGTTTCATTTTCCTCCACACAACCCCTTGTTTTTCCATTTTTCCTAGATTCCTCACTTCATTTTAAGCTTATCTTGAATTTTTCAGATTTTTCTAGAGCAGTTTGGTATTTTTCTTGATTTTAATTAGTTTTTAAGCATTTTTAATTAGCTTTAAATACAAAAAATTAAGAAAAGTTTCAAAAAAATAATTTTTCATTTTTATTAAGTTAAGATAAATATAAAAAGCCAAAAAAATATTTTTCCATAATTTTCTTAGTTTAAATAGTATTTTCTAGCATTTTAATTAGTTTTAAATATTTTTAAATTCATAATAAATAGATAAAAAGTGTAAAAAATATATTTTTAATTTTAAAATTAGTTTTATAATATTTTAGATTTTTCCAAGTCATAATTTCATTTTTCTAGCTTTATTTCATATTTTCTTGTATTTTAGTCTATTATTAAATAAGTAAAAATAGTTTTTATTTAATAATAATTAGATAAATAGTTTTAAAAATAATTTTCTTTTTCCAATAATTTTCTTTTATAATTAGGATTGTAAAAATGTATTTTTCATATTTATAGGTCTTTTATCTCTTTAATATCACGTTTTATTTTGTACGTTAACGTAGTTTTTAATTTAAACGTAAGTTTTAAATTTTAAACGTTCATCATTTTAAATATAGTGATAGCGTTTATTTAATATATTTTAACTTTTTAATTTTCTTAATTTGCATTTTAGTCGCTGTAATTTATTAACTTTTTCAGTAGTGTAATTATCCATCCAAATCCTTTCCGATCACTATCCTTAGTGATCATTCTATCGTCTGAATTAGTGTTTACACACCATTGAGTCTCCGTGGGACTTAACGACCCGGGAATTCATTATATTCTCCTGATCTTCATTGTATTTGTTTCTGAGTTGTTTTAAGTCTGTTACGGTCGGCCATTCACAAGTGGCCAGCTTGTGTGATTAGACTTGACGGTTCGGGACGGATCAAATTTTGGCGCCTCTGCCGGGGAGGCTTTAGCGTGTGTTTAACCTTTTTCAGACCCATTCTTGCACATATTCCATCTTTTGTAAAAAGTTTTTTGTAAAGTTTTCAAAAATCCAAAAAGTTCATTAACACTTTTCCTAAAGTGTTAACAACACCAAAAATATTTTCATTCTTTGTTTTTATAGCCTGTTTTTCAAAAATCCAAAAATATCCATCCTTAATCCTCTAATCTGTTTAATTCTCCATTCCTTATCCTCTATAACCGTTTAATTCTTCATCTCTTATCCCTCTTATCTGTTTAATTCTTCATGTCATGGTTTTCAACATGTTCCTGGTGTGGAGGTCCATTTAACGGTGGAAATTGTCGGCGATGTACCAATGTGAGTTTCGGAGACAAGTTTGTCGGTAATCCCGATCCCATTTCAAATAATGAAACACCCGATTTTTCCTACCTACCTCCACAGCCCCAATATGAATCCTACTCATGCGAGTTTTGTGGGAATGATTCTCATTACGGTTTTGATTGTCCACCACGGGTCCCGCTTGTCTATGAGCCAGAACCATGTTACAATCAGAACTTTGGTGAAAGTTATTTTCCCAATTATCTCTGTTGTGAAAATTGTGGGGGTCCTCATGCGACTTTTGAATGTCAACCGATGAATCAAAATTTTCACAATTCCAATTCTCCCGGTTTTGACAATTTCCAACCCCCACAGTATTCCATCAGTCATCAGATTTCCGAGCCTTCACAACATTTCAATGATTACGAGGAGTGTAATCTTCCGCAAAGTTCTGAAGAAATACGCATTCGAAAGAAGCTACAAATGAAAAGAATGGTGTGTAAGCTTCAGCAGATGAACATAAGAATCAGATATGATGACGATGATGATGAGGATACTATTCAAATGAAGGAATATAATGAGAGCTTGTCAACTGGAATCACACCCGAAGCTCCCATTAACTCTCTCATAATAGGGGACGAGCCTCTTAGCACTATTCCAGAAATGGAATCGTCTAGTGTTGAGCGCCTTGTCCCAATCCCAAGTGAGTCCGAGGTTATCTCCGGTAATATGTGTGATGAGCCTCTTAATGATGATTCTTACCCTCCTCTTGACATTCCATATGATCATGTCGAGATGTTCTCCGATTCTGATAACGATTGTACTTCGTTTGACGATTCTTTATCCTATGGAGACATCGATTATGTCGAGGAGCTACCTTCTGAGCTAGTTAGCTTAGAGGAAGTGAGAGATTCTGATGATCCGGAAATTGAGGACGAGATACTTCGTGAACAATTGTTCAATATAAATCTCCTCGTTTCTAAGATCGAATCATTCTGTGCTAAGTCAGCTTCATCTCCTATCCCCGTTGTGGATAGTGACTCTACATTGGACAAGCCCGAAACATCTCCTGAACTTGAGGCTTTTTCCAATGATTCTCTTCATGAAGAGTTCTCCGGTGAACTCTCTCATGACATATCTCCTCCGGAATATGATCATTTCTATTTTGATCTTGAGGATGATATTGGCTCGGAGGAAGGTGTACTCTATCATAAGAGTTTGCTTATTGATGATACTGCCTTCACCCTTCCTCCCAATATGTCTACATTTGAGGATGAAGAATGGATCTTGATTGTTATAAACATCTTTCTTCCATTCCTCACTTATGATGTGACTTCCTCTCTTCTTCACTCCTTCGGGAGTGAGGACACTATCTTTGATCCCGGCATTTTCAGTTATCATTTGTGAGCCGGGTCTTTCTCTGGATATCTCGTCGGTGTGGAACTTTCACGTGCTTCAAATGTTTGTCCAAACATCTTGAATGAAAGTCCGATGGAGATTGTTTCTTCCACCTTGCTTCCCCATGAACCAATGAATGCGGGGTCGAGTCAAGCTAGCGACTCGGTAATCAAAAACATTAGCACACACACCATATGGGTTTTCACCCATATTTCTGTCTTCTTTCTATTTTCTACCACCCTAGTGTGGGGGGGATGCCCCACATGTTATATATATATATATATCAGTTAAAAAAAAAAATCTTTCAAAATAACGGCCGTAGTATTTCCCTTTTACGTTCTTTGTTTCGGCATAACCGCCGGTACTTTGAATATTGAGGGCAATATTCATTTCTAGTGTGGGGGGATTCTCACGAATTTTATCATGTAATTATCCGCCTAATTCCCCCGTTTTTGGCCAAATTTTTTTTTGGAGTAAGTGTTTTACACTTACTCAATTGGTTATCAGTCCGCCTTGTCTAATAAACAAAAGGATTGGCTAATCCAGGAGCAAACGGCTCTTGGTAAAGATATCTCAAATCCGTTTATATGGCTTGCAATTTGCCTAAAATTGTATGGTTTTCAACTCACCATATCCTAAAAAGTGAAGAGTTGGCTAGCCCGCAAGTTTATGGCTTGTGGTAAAGGCAGTGGAAAATCCATAATTGGTATTCAGCTCACCAAAGATAATTCTGATAATTTATCTAAGAGTTGGCTAGTCCAGAGCAAACGGCTTCGGGTAAAGACACATCAAATCCGTTACTGACTTATGATTTGCTCAACATCATTTGGTTATCAGTGTACCAAGGTTCTTACTTGAACTGAAACATTTGGCTACTCCAGAAGTAATGGCTTTTGGTAAAGAGTTTTTAAAATCCATTAAAGTTCTAAAAGATTGCTAGAGACTAGCAATATCTTAGTGTGGGGGATTGATGAATGTCTAAATACTCATCATTTTTATACTATCTAGACTGCAAAATCATCTGAAAACACTCAAAAATGCATCCAAATGATGAAAATATCACAAATCAGTGTTTTATGTGTTTTAAATGCAAAAATATCAAAATCGGATGAAAACGTATCAAATTTGCAAAATGGCGTTTTAGTCCCCTAAGTTTCAAAAGTTGTCAAAATCAGTCCCTGGTATATCTAAATAAAGAAAAATATCATTCAAGGTCCCTGAAATATTTTAAATTGTCAAAAACGGTCCTTGAATGAATCTTTAGTCAAATGGCGGATAAGGTCCTTCAACTTTGAAAAGTGGCAAAAAATGGTCCTTGGAAATTGGAAATTGTCAAGTTTGGTCCCTGTACTTTTGAAGCTTGTCATTTTCAGCCCTTTGAACAACTTTGATGAATTGGCAGAATTGGTCCTTGCAATTTTCAAAAAATACAAAATGGTCCCTATGCTTATTAATACAAGCCTTGTCAAAATAGCTCTTGGACCCTATCATAAACCTTTGACCCTGCCACCCAAGTGACCCCCTGTCACTAAACCCTTTTGACCCCCCCTTTTATATTTAACACCCGGTCAAACCAACCCTTGGCGCCAAAAGTCTTCCCCTCCAACTGCTTTGCCCTGCAACACACAATCCTCCATCACCTTATCCCTTCCATGTTCCCCCCTCCTCCACAACACTCCAAAGACACATTTAATGCATCTTCACCCCCTTTACTCAACCCCAACAGGTCAAATACACTTTCCCGCCAAATATGATCCTATGGCCAAAATCAACTTGAAGCCATCCAATGGCCATAAACAGAGGTGGGATTATCTCAGACCAAGAGAGAGAAGCATTTGGAACTATAAAAGGAAGGAAGAAAGAAGAAAAGAGGGAGTTAGTTTTATAAAAATTTTCCTTATGTCGTTTTTTTTTAATCAATGTCTTAGTTTAATTAAAATGTTGTAATTTCAGTTTGTTTGTATCTCACTTAAGTTAAAACTTCATTGTAAGGTGCTTTTGAGTTCCAATCCAAGTTTTTATTTAAATTCCAAGTTTAATGTTTACTGTGGTATAAGTCAGTTTCAAATTCTTATTTGCAAGCTTTAAAAAGTTCAATTTCATCTCAAATAAGCTCACTTAAGCTTATTAAAGCTTTTGATAAGCTTGTAATTCATTTTCAAGTAATTTCCATGGCTGGTCAACTAAAGTCAACTGTGCAGTGCATTTGTGGTTCAAGTAGTTTGGACATGGAATGGGTTGAAGCAGAGGTTTATTTGGGTTGGATTAGACTAGGATAGATTAGAATTGGGTCTGGTTTTAGCCTGCTACACAAGCTGGACCTATGTGAGTTGTATTTCAAGTTCCATTTTTCCATCTAATTTGCATATTTTGCTTATAGGTGTATCTGTGGTCACAATTGGTTTTTATGTGTTTAATTAGTTGTAACTAGGTAATTTAAACTCAGTTTGGTCATTGGTACAAGCTGGATCAGTAGTTAGCCTAGTGTTATTTGCTTATCAGTGTTTAACAGGTGTGTTTGGTTAGGCTGCTTAAACTGCATTGGAGGTTGGTTCAGTGGGTTAAGTTTGTTATTTTAAGTTTGCTTAGCTCTTATATACTCATATCTGTCTTACTTATGTGCCTGTAACCTGTCAAAGTCAAAATCTCATGCCCATTGTTTTAATATCTTAACTGTTTGAAATTTGGAAAAGCTAAAGTTTATTTTGTGTTTCAAATTCATAAAGGAAGCTTGCAATAGCTTCATTTAATCTTATTACATCAATTTCAGTTGGGAAATCTAGCTCAAAGTTCAAATAAGTCAAACTTTCAAATTTGTATCAAAAGTCAAATTGGACAAAATCTGTTTTGAGCCAAACTGAATGGAATTTTCATGAGCTCATTTTTGAGCCAAATCAATTGAAATTGTGGGTGTATAAAGTTCAACTGGTCTACTTGCTTATTACCATTTTTGAAGAATTTTGTAAATTTTCTATAAGCACCAAAACTGCTTTTCAAAATGGACCAAAATGCCCTGTACACACTCAGTATTAACTGAGTGTGCACAGGTGAATCACAGGTTCTGTAACAAGCTCATTTGAGCTTGTCCAAAGCTCAAATTTGGTTTACTGGTTCTTGGATAGGTCTTGTTTAGGTTCCAATTTTTATTTTTGAGTTTAGCTTATTTGGGTGGCCTGTGCTTAAGCTGCAAAACAGACCCAAAACCTGTTTTAAGCACATAAGATTAAGTCATCAAATCTTATCATCTTGTAATTTTGAGGTCTAAAGCAGTTGAGACTTGTTGCTTTTGAGTTCCTTTAGCATATTATAGCTTTTGTATTCAGTTGGTGGCTTTTGGACTCCATTTGCTTATTTAAAGTGCTTATTCTTAAGCACTTGACACATCAGTTTCATTTTCCTCCACACAACCCCTTGTTTTTCCATTTTTCCTAGATTCCTCACTTCATTTTAAGCTTATCTTGAATTTTTCAGATTTTTCTAGAGCAGTTTGGTATTTTTCTTGATTTTAATTAGTTTTTAAGCATTTTTAATTAGCTTTAAATACAAAAAATTAAGAAAAGTTTCAAAAAAATAATTTTTCATTTTTATTAAGTTAAGATAAATATAAAAAGCCAAAAAAATATTTTTCCATAATTTTCTTAGTTTAAATAGTATTTTCTAGGATTTTAATTAGTTTTAAATAGTTTTAAATTCATAATAAATAGATAAAAAGTGTAAAAAAATATATTTTTAATTTTAAAATTAGTTTTATAATATTTTAGATTTTTCCAAGTCATAATTTCATTTTTCTAGCTTTATTTCATATTTTCTTGTATTTTAGTCTATTATTAAATAAGTAAAAAGAGTTTTTATTTAATAATAATTAGATAAATAGTTTTAAAAATAATTTTCTTTTTCCAATAATTTTCTTTTATAATTAGGATTGTAAAAATGTATTTTTCATATTTATAGGTCTTTTATCTCTTTAATATCACGTTTTATTTTGTACGTTAACGTAGTTTTTAATTTAAACGTAAGTTTTAAATTTTAAACGTTCATCATTTTAAATATAGTGATAGCGTTTATTTAATATATTTTAACTTTTTAATTTTCTTAATTTGCATTTTAGTCGCTGTAATTTATTAACTTTTTCAGTAGTGTAATTATCCATCCAAATCCTTTCCGATCACTATCCTTAGTGATCATTCTATCGTCTGAATTAGTGTTTACACACCATTGAGTCTCCGTGGGACTTAACGACCCGGGAATTCATTATATTCTCCTGATCTTCATTGTATTTGTTTCTGAGCTGTTTTAAGTCTGTTACGGTCGGCCATTAACAAGTGGCCAGCTTGTGTGATTAGACTTGACGGTTCGGGACGGATCATTCCACAACACTACTTCAGCAGATCATTGCTTCTTTACATAGTGAGTTTGATATGACTGATCTTGGGCCACTTAACTACTTTCTTGGTATATCTACTATTCGCCATTCTTCAGGATTGTTTTTGTCTCAAAAGAAGTATGCTACCGAACTTCTACAACGGGCTCACATCGCAACCTGCAATCCATCTCGGACACCAGTTGACACCGACTCTAAACTGGATCCCGAGGGGATTCCGGTTCAGGATCCTACTTTATATCGCAGTCTTGCAGGTGGACTTCAGTACCTTACGTTTACTCGCCCAGATCTTTCCTATGCAGTTCAGCAGATTTGTCTATACATGCATGATCCACGAGAGCCTCACTTTGCTGCTCTCAAACGTATCCTGCGATACGTTCAGGGGACCTTGGAATTTGGACTACACTTATATTCATCATCGACTACTTCCCTAATTGGTTATATAGATGTTGATTGGGCTGGTTGCCCCACTACACGTCGATCCACTTCAGGTTATTGTGTATTTTTGGGTGACAATCTATTATCATCGTCCTCTAAATGTCATCACACTCTCTCTCGATCCAGTGCTGAGGCAGAGTATCGTGGCGTAGCCAATGTTGTTGCTGAGACTGCGTGGCTTTGCAATCTGCTACGTGAGCTTCACTCGCCATTATCATCTGCTACACTTGTCTACTGTGACAACGTCAGTGCCATCTACATGTCTGCCAACCCTGTTCAACATCAACGGACAAAACATATAGAGATTGACATACATTTTGTTCGTGATTTTGTTACCGCAGGTCAGGTGCGCGTTCTGCATGTTCCATCTCGCTATCAGTATGCCGATATCGTCACCAAAGGTCTTCCATCGGCTTTATTCGAAGAGTTTCGCTCCAGTTTGAGCGTCCGGCCCCATCCCGCTCCAATTGCGGAGGAGTATTAGTCACACATTTGTATTCATGTAATGATATATTTGTATAAAGCCCATGTAATGTAGATTGGCCTAGCCCATGATCTAGAATACTCTTGTAAATCTTTATATTCGGTATTTTCTGTAATCAGTGAATCAAGGAAATCATTCACCTTCAATAAACACAAGTACTCTTTTTTAAATACTTGAGATATTAACCTAGGGCCCAAACAAACAAAACAAGTTTCATAATATAGAAATACTTCTCTCGGAGTCCCGAACAACTTAACACGTAATTCATTGTATATCGTTCTCTACTTGAAAAGCAATTCACACCAGAGCAATAAAAGCATATGAATAACGTTATCAAATTCGTATATGATAAATGATTGCTTGCCTACTTATTTTCAGATTTTGACATAAGTGTTCATTAGATAAGCATGTTTGTCCTACACGTTGTCGAAGGATTTCAAAAGTCCCGGCCACAACCTCCAACAAATATTGTATAGCTTACGAGCTATAATCTTAAAAGGAGCGACACTTGATGACTTGAAAAGAAGAAATGAACAGATTAAACTAGGAAAGCAATCGGAAATAAAAGAAATCTTTGTCTTGTGATGATATTGTGGTTGTCCGTTGTCGTTCACGTAATTTAAGCCACTGTGTGTTCTTAGAACATATAGTCAAAAAGTAGTTTAAGCAAATGGAAGTGAAGTAAACTAACCAATTGAGGAATCTCACACATTTTTTTTGTGAGACTTTTCATATTCCATCTATCGAAAAATTTAGAGATCGGTTTATTAAAAATGATTTTTCATAATGTTGCCACAATGTTTTTCATCTCTACAAATAACAAACGTAAGTTGATTGCAAAACGTATTTCTTTAAGCTCATTTTCCAACCTTTTATCTCTATCCCAAATAGGCAGAAGAAAGAAGTTGTTGGTTAGTGATACGCTTACACAGCGCGTTCGGGGTCAAAGGAACTTCCTTTTCATCGAGAAAGTTTTTCAACACCCTAGGCAGTGAACCTAATCGTTGTAGTGTAGTATTAGGGTAAGCCACGGGTATTGATATCGTTCTCTAGGGGAATAGGAATGCTAGTAAGAAGTTACTACGCTAAGGTTGGGGTTGAGGAAGATTATTTTTTTATCTTTTTATATTTTTTAGGAAATGGAAAGGTACGAATCTCGGGGTTTGGATTTGGGGGTTTTGGTATTTCTACCGATTACTCTACTTATCTATTCTAGTTAACTAAGCTAGGGGTAGTCTATGTCTATTGTTGTGTGCTCGTATGATGTTTAAAAATGTGTTTACTTAGATTTTATTACTCCCTAGTTATCTCCTATTGATGGTTGAATTGTCACGTCCTTATTCTTAATCTCGTTGTGTTTCTAAGGTTGTAGAGTATGCGTTTATCCCTAACTCTTTGAAGCTACCAAAGGTTAATGACTACAAAATCTCTAGGATTCATAAACTTAACACTAAGGTATTCTTTAGATGTTTAGCCTACAATAACTCTAGGTGACTATAAACTAAGGTTCAACAAAGATTAATCAAGCATTAATAGCACAACGGATGACCTATCGCAATACTAGGTCAATCACAATTAAGATAAGAGACAACCAATCAATATTTAATAAATAGGTTTCATATTACCTAAGCAAACACACAAGTAAATTAGCTGGACATGGAGAACATGCAAGCATACACACAATCAATTGAAGACATAATTGAATTAATGAAGTAAAACACTTATCTTGATGTAAAATAGGGTATGGAATCCTAAAATACTGTACAAGACAGCCTTGGTTCGGTTTAGGTTTTTACTCCACAAAACTACACACCGAAAACTGAAAAATTCGGATTCTATATATAGTGTTACAAACTGCGACGACGTCACTCTTTAATTGTGACGCCGTCGGGTCGACGTCATTAGGTTTTAGTCTTGGCCACGTTATCATTGTGACGGCGTCACCTTATGCCTGTGACGGCGTCTCCTTCAGTCTCTGACGCCATCTGGATCAAATCTAGGCCGTCTGAGTTGCGACGCCCTACTCTTTTAAAACCTGATGCCGTCACTTGTAAATAAGCAATTTGGCTACTGAGTCATCACAAAACATGTTCCGACGGTGTCACAGTTAAAAGCTGACGCCGTCCCCTTCAGCTCCAGCAGCTTGAGTGTCTCGATTCTTGACTTTGGCTATTTTCTTCGTATATTCGCGCCTTTTCGTCTGAATAAGTGTCATTCCAGCAATTTGCCTTCAAGAGACCTAAAAAGTGAAAAGGAACGAAATTAAGTAGTATTGGATACAAAAGTGATCAATTAGGGGCTTAAATGACCCCTCAAAAAGGTAATTTTTAAATCCTTATCAAATATCCCTACACTTGGTATTTGCTTGTCCTCAAGCAAATGTGCTTTTAGCCAATTGATTTATAAGTTAGGGGTCATGAAGCATTAGTTTAGAACGATTCATAACACATATAAGCCCCGCAAAAGTCATAACAAACACGTAAATTACATACTAGCACCTCACATAGGGTGTTTGGATACTCTCATCTCTCGGGTGTATATGAAATATAACAAGTTGGAAATTGAAGATAAACACTCATTAACCGGTCCTAGTACATAGATTACCATAGGCTTGAGACTAGATCAAACCTTCATCGCTTTGGCGTAAGCACCTAGGAAAGACTATCCAAGAGGTCTTTTAAAGGGTTGTAATGTTAGGCTTACGGTAAGGAAACAAAGGGTTTGGTGGGATAGGCGATTTAGTGGTGGCAAGTAAAAAATCTTTATGTTACAAGCATGCGAAGAATGGCGTTGTTAAGCCAAGACTCGACACTCTAAACTCTAGATAACTAAAACAAACAAACATAAATTTAAAGATATATGTAGGATGGTAGCCCGTTTTTTTTTTTCAACACTCTATTTTTTTTCTCTTTTTTTCTATTTTTTCGATTTTTTTTTCATACACTTTTACTCTACCATCCTCTACGATAACATCAAAATGATAGGGATTTATAGGCACATCCCTACACTTGAGTTTTATTACTCTAACACTAATTTGACCCGAATTGAAAAGATCAAAACACTTGGAGTACATTATTACGCAAATAAAGGGAATTTGAATTTAACGTTCCCTTCCCGTCATTTCATAAAATTTAACTTTTCCCATGAGTCCCAATCGTCCCAAAATTTTGTACAAAGGATATGACTCGACTTAGAAACTTATGCAAGCAACTAGATAATTGAACTAAGGGTTTAGTGTGATAACAATAATGCACTAAAAGTGAGTGCATACAAGGTAGGCTAAGGCGATTTGGGTGTACATTTGGGGGTGGATTGCAAACAATGCTCTTCATTGATATTCTAAAAAACCGAAACATCACGAGAACCGCGAAAAAGATAGGCTCTGAGGGGTTAATTAGGGGTATCGTGTACTAAAGATGAGTACAACGCAAAGGTGTGGGGGAATTACTCAACCGATGTGGAAAAAGTAATTATAATACGGGTATCAAACAAGGGTTATCGTAATGCCTCTTATCATTTAGTTATTCCTAACTACACAAGTGTAGTCTTACTAGCGATCTCGGAATGCATCACAAAACAAGTTCTAGAATCTATTATACTACCGGTTCACACTCTA
Organism: Chrysanthemum makinoi; assembly: GCA_910596185.1. Classification (NCBI taxonomy): domain Eukaryota; kingdom Viridiplantae; phylum Streptophyta; class Magnoliopsida; order Asterales; family Asteraceae; genus Chrysanthemum; species Chrysanthemum makinoi. The sequence goes on along the minus strand of OU343225.1, from coordinate 62,728,736 downwards.
AGCATTAAAGATGAATGCTTTAATTCCTACAAATCTAAGGGCGATCCTCACATTTTGGGTGGAATTTAAGTGGTAAAGGGTCTTTGTGCTAGTCATATAATTTCCTATCCATGAGACGCTTTATTAAGACTAATGGCCCACTCCTATATGTCATGAAAAATTTTAAATTTGGTGCCAAAATTACCCTAACCAATATTTCTCATGGTTTATTACACAAATGAAATTGGACAAGGCAAATAGTCAAGGATAAGCATAGTTTCAAAGTTCCCGTTTTATTTTCCCTCCCTACACTTAAACTGAACATTGTCCCCAATGTTCCCCGAAAGTATCAAAGCTATGATAATGGAAGGTAATTAAAAACGAAAGAAACTAGTACTCCCCTGATTAGCTCGGTAGGATCCGTGTGAAGTGGTGGTTACATCTTTCTTCAAGAAGAATGTTTGCGTAAAAAGCTCATTCTCATCTTATGTATCTTCTTCTTGCTAAATTAAACCTGCACACTTGAAGAAAATAAACGAAACCTTCGCATAAAATCGGCGGTAACAATATATATATGACTCTACTAAACTAGGATATAATGCTTGTGGAATGGATGTTTACGATACTCGGAAAATTAAGACCGAAAAATTCCAAAATTTATAAGTAGCTCGAAAACGAGAAAAAAAATTATAAGTCAAGCTGCTCCTCCGACGCCGTCGGTTGCGATCCTGATGCCGTAAGGTTATCCGACAAACCGGTCTGCGATTTTCTGGAAAAAATTCTGGAACATTTTTATCTTTAAAATCTGGAAAAATTTCCTGCAAAACATCCATTATGACTCGATACAAGCATTTGACTCGAACAAACACACATGTATATCTTTTAAAAAATTGTAATTCTCATGTTTACGTTTCTTTTGAAAACGTGTGTAATCCTCCCTACACTTATCCCTTATGTAAAATACCTTTATATGTAATTAAGACGAGGTTAAAGACAAAATAAAGCATTTTTATAAATTTAAACATGAGAATAAGCAATCAATAAAAGATACACGACACACAAACAAGCAAACAATTAAGCATGGGTTGCCTCCCACGAAGCGCTTTTCTTTATTTATGAGTCTTGTAGCTAGACTCGAAGTCGTGCCCCTACGTACCGATATAAGTAAGCTTATCCTCAAGAATATCATAAGGATCAAACTTATCATTTAAGTTCCTAGTAGTACGTTTGGTTCTATATGCCTTTTCAAATTTCTCTCCATCGGGGTCATAGATCGTTATCCTAATGTGCCACTCTCCATTTCCATCACTAGGCAGTCTATCCCAATTCCACCTATGCTTGAGCTTATCGCTCTCAACTTTCCACTTATTCATGACAAGGTTGACGGGCAAGCTTCCTAGGAACTCGGTTATCTTCCTAAATACTAAGGCGTCCTCAAACGGGTTCACTTCCATGTCCCTAGCCAATTCTTTTTCATGGAAATTCGCTTTACTAGCAAAGGCCTCATCTAGATAAAAAGGTTGTTGGGGACCTATGAAGTTCTTATTAATCCAAGGTCCATATCTAGATTGTGCTCTATCCAACCTAATCTCATGTGGGATTTCCTCTTCTTCGTAGTAGGTATGCTTTTTGACATCGTAAATTGACCTAGCACTCCATTCTCCTATCACTATCTTAGACATCTTACAATCAATGATGGCACTAGCGGTAGCTAAGAATCCTCTTCCTACAAGCAATGGGCATGTCGGGTCCTTATTCATGTCTAGCACATGGAAATCCGCCAAAAGAGTCAATTCTCCTACGTGTACTACCATGTCTTTTATTATCCCTACCGGATATGCAATACTACCGTCCACTAGACCTAAGATGGTTTCCGTTGGTTCTATCTTACCTAAGTTAAGGCTTCTATAGAGGGACAACGGAACAAGATTGATGCATGATCCTAAGTCGGCTAGAGCATCGAGAGGTTTGGAAGTTCCAAGCCTACACAGAAGAGTGAATAGCCCGGGATCATCTAACTTCTTAGGTAAATTATTTTGCACAAAAGCGGACCCATGTTTTCCAAGTCTAAGTTATAGCTCATATTTTTCTTTTAAAGCATTATAATAAGGTGCATGAGCTAAGACTTCAAGATCCGGTTTTTCTTGATGGAGTTCCTTGTACTCCTCCTCTAGATTAGGTTTGGGTTCTTGGTTGACGGGTTTCTCAAGAGTAGGTTTTACCAATGGTGCGGGGCCTTGGTATCTCATTTTGGATTGCTTGGAACCCTTGTTGATAGCGTTTACCGAGTTGACCGTTGGGTGTGAGGGGCATGGATGTACACTCTCCCATAGTGAACAAGAACATGAAGTCGATGAAATTGAACTCACTTTTGGGTTCTTTATAGTATCACTTGGGAGTGCTCCAATTTCCCGGTCATTAAAGGCTTTTAAGAGGGCATCAAGCTTGTTTGTCATCTCGTCTTGTCGTCGCTTAAAATCGGATTCAAGCTTAGTCAATCGAGTTTCTTGAGATGACATGAATCTAGATGCAATTTCCTCAAGACTAGTGGGGTTCCCGGTGTTTGGAGGGTTGAACCTATTAGGTGGACTAGATGAGCTTTGGGGTGTGTTTGAATTTTGTTCCACTTAAGGTTAGGGTGATTCCTCCATGAGGGGTTGTAGGAGTTTCCTAAGTTGTTTTGTTCGGGCTTGAAAGTGTACCACTTCTCTCCCGCTCCGTCTGTACGCATGGAGGCGTAGTCCGCAAAAGCTTGTTCGGGGAGTCTTGTGCAATCTAGAGTGTCGTGGGAACCACTACACAATTCACAAGGTAGATTGATTTTGTTCACTTGTTGTGAAGACTTAGGATTTTCGTAGGAGTTCATTAGGAATTTAACTTGATCTTCAAGCTCGAGCATCCTACGGTCAGTAGATTGTGAGTCAATGGGAGGCAAGGAGATTGCCTTTACGGTTTTGGGCAACTCACGGGGGTCATTCCAACTTTCGTTGTCAAAGAGAGCAAGGTCCTCTATTATACCCCATGATTCTTCCGCGGTGAGATCACTAAGTTTTCCACCGGCCACTTGGTCAATGGATCGCTTAGTGGGAAAGTTGACATGATCATAGAAGAGTTGGACTTGAAGCCAAAGATCAATGCCGTGATGAGGGTCTCTATGGAGTAAGTCCTTGAATCGATTCCATGCTTCGTAGAGAGATTCACCTTGACGTTTTTGGAACATCAAGATTTCATTCCTAAGCTTAGTAGTTCTCCCCGGTGGGAAAAATTAAGCAAGGAAACGTGAGGTGAGATCATCCCAACTTGAGATGGAGCCGGCGGGAAGTCGCTCAAGCCAATTACTAGCTTGGTCCCTTAGAGAGAATTGGAATATACGCAGACGCGTGGTCTCCCGAGTAGTAGCATCGAGGTCGATGGAATCGACAATTTTAAGGAAATCCTTAAGATGCTGATTAGGATCTTCGGAACGAAGTCCATTGAATGAACATTCATTTTGCACCAATCGGATGGTGTCGGATCGCAGGGCCGTATTTTGGGCTTGATCGGGAAGCTCAATGGTGTTCCTATAGCCTAGGTGGCTTGGTCTCGAGTATTCACCAAGAGTACGACCTCTTGGCGGGTCATTTGGTGGTGGGTTGATGATTGGTGGTTGGTTATCACCTTCCATTATGAAAAGTGATGGGATTACTAACAAAGGTAACGAAGAAGGGGGATAAACTACGAGGAAGCTAAAAATTGGAAAAAAAAAACTTACTTGATAGGAATCAAGCAAGGAAACCTAAACGAGGTGGACTCCTAACTAGCTATTCTATTCCCCGGCAGCGGCGCCAAAAACTTGATTCGCTTACATAGCGCGTTCGGGGTCAAAGGAACTTCCTTTTCGTCGAGCAAGTTTTTCAACAACCTAGGCAGTGACCCTAATCGTTGTAGTGTAGTATTAGGGTAAGCCACGGGTATTGATATCGTTCTCTAGGGGAATAGGAATGCTAGTAAGAAGTTACTACGCTAAGGTTGGGGTTGAGGAAGATTATTTTTTTATCTTTTTATATTTTTTAGAAAATGGAAAGGTACGAATCTCGGGGTTTGGATTTGGGGGTTTTGGTATTTCTACCTTTTCCCTCTCTCTTCTTTCCATCTTTCTTTCTTTCCACCTGAGTATCAAAACCCACGATCCTACAAACTTAAGAAAGATCCGATCCAATTAAACACCACCATCTTCTTACTCACCTTACACCGATCAATTTGGTACCAGTCACATCGTCGCCGAAAGCCTCACGCGCCGCCACGCGCCACATGCTACGTCGCCGGAATTTTATTTTCCGGCGATCTCAAGCAATTAAGCCCGGCACCCTTTTTGCCGGCGTGTTTTTGGGCTATTCCTGACTGACCGGAGCTATCCCACCTTTCAGGCTGAGTTTTTTCCGGCTAAGTCTCCGGCATATTTTATTTTTATTTTTGTTTCCTGCTTGTTCATTTCTTTTGCAGGTTGTTTGGGGACCCGTGGGACTTACCTCCTGCAGCCATCACTGTTAACTGCCGTCGGCGGCCGCCTCCTGCCGTCATCACTGCTGACAGGATTTTATCCCGGCAGCAGCAGAGTGTTTGTTTTTCTTCTCCCTCTTTTACTCTTATTTACTCCTAATGATTTATTTTTACTCTTATTTCTTTGCCTTGCCGCTTCGGGTTTAGGGTTGGTGTGTTATCACGTTGTGTGTGCCATCTTGTCTTTGTTTTTTTGGGCCTCTTTGTTGTAGGGTAGAGTTGTTTTTCGGAGCCTTGCTGTCTTTTGTTTGAGGTAGGATAGACGCTTTGGTTAGCGATGCTCTCCTGAGGTCATGTCTTGCCGATTTGGGGGTAGGTGTAGGCGGGGCAGGCGTGGTAGATGGGGGAGGTGGGGTAGGCGGGGTTGATGGGGTAGGCAGGGTAGATGGGGGAAATGGGGTAGGCGTGGTAGATGGGGGTGATGGGGTAGGCGAGGTAGATGGGGGAGGTGGGGTAGGAGGGGTGAGCGGGGTAGACGTTTTAGTGGGGGCTCGATGGTTTAGGGGGGGTAGGGGCTTTTCTAGAGTTGCGTCTTCTCGTAGGATTAGGGTGGGTACTTGGAATGTTGGGTCCTTGACCGGTAAGCTTTTCGAGCTTGTGGATGTGCTGAGGAGACATAAGGTGGACATTGCGTGCTTCCAGGAGACTAGATGGAAGGGCTCCAGCTCGAGGGAGGGTATCGGCTTCAAGCTTTGGTACTCAGGCTCCAAGACAGCGAGAAACGGAGTTGGTATTATTTTGGCAGCGGGCCTCAAGGATAATGTAGTGCAAGTGATCCGGAGGAGCGATAGGATCATGGCAGTTACGTTGGTCATCGACGGGGAAACCGTTAACGTAATTAGCGCATATGCACCTCAGGTGGGTCGGAGCGAAGCAGTGAAGAAGACCTTTTGGGACTCCCTCGACAAGCTTGTTAGGGAGTGCCCCTCGGACCAATGTTTGTTTATAGGAGGTGACTTGAATGGCCACGTAGGAGCAACTTCAGATGGCTACGAGGGGGTCCATGGTGGTTTTGGCCTTGGAGTTAGGAATGATGAAGGTCGATCAATTTTAGAGTTTTCCTTGGCCCACGACTTGGCAGTAGTGAACTCTTTCTTCAAGAAGAAAGATGTGCACTTGATAACCTTTCAGAGTGGGGGCCACAACACTCAGATTGACTATCTTTTGGTGCGAATAGGAGACCTAAGAGCATGTAGGGACTGCATGGTTTTCCCTTGCGAGACATGCTCATCCCAACACAAATTGTTAGTCTTGGATTTGTTTTTCGTGAGGCAACAATCTAGGAGAGCTGTGACCAGGTGCGCGAGGATTCTATGGAAGAATCTGTATAGTGGGGCAGCAGAGTCTTTCAGAACGAAAGTCTATGAGGGACTTTCAACTCGGGCGGCGGACTTGACCGCTAGAGATGCAGACCAGTTGTGGACCGTTCGGGCCGACGTCATTAAAGACGAGGCTAAAGAGTCACTCGGGGTAGCTAGTGGGACAGCCAGGACCCAACCACCCAATAGGGAATCTTGGTGGTTTAGTGAGGAGGTGAAATCCAAAGTTGCAATGAAACAATCTAGATTCAGAGAACTTCTTCAGTGTCGAGAGGGTCACCAAGCTGACATTACAGCCGCGGAGGAGAGGTATAAGGTAGCCAAAAGAGAAGCGAAAAAGGCAGTGTCTCAGGCGAAGGACAATGCGTACGAAGATTTGTACAAGAAACTGGACTCCAAAGAAGGGGCAAATGATATTTTCAAGATTGCTAAAGCCCGAGAGAGAAGAAGGAGGGATCTTGGAAACGTCAAATATATCAAAGATGTTGGCGGACGAACCATTGTGGTCGAAGAAGATATTAGGGAAAGATGGGTAGAGTATTTCTCCTCACTTTTCAATGGAGGAAGCATCGAAGGTAGTGGGGAAGAAGAGAACACTAATATAAGACCCGAATGCTACTATTCGAGGATCAGTCAACTAGAAGTGAAGGTTGCACTTCAGAAGATGGGAAGAAACAAAGCGGTAGGGCCGGACCAAATACCCATAGAAGCGTGGAGATGCCTGGGCCAGGAGGGGGTAGAATGGCTGACTCGTCTCTTCAACAAGATCTTCTCCTGTGCTAAGATGCCAGAGGAATGAAGACTCAGTGAAGTCATCCCCATCTACAAGAACAAGGGGGATGTGCAAGTATGTAGCAACTATAGGGGCATCAAGCTCCTTAGCCACACCATGAAGTTGTGGGAGAAAGTTATTGAGAGGAGGCTGAGAAATGCGTACGAAGATTTGTACAAGAAACTGGACTCCAAAGAAGGGGCAAATGATATTTTCAGGATTGCTAAAGCCCGAGAGAGAAGAAGGAGGGATCTAGGAAACGTCAAATATATCAAAGATGTTGGCGGACGAACCATTGTGGTCGAAGAAGATATTAGGGAAAGATGGGGAGAGTATTTCTCCTCACTTTTCAATGGAGGAAGCATCGAAGGTAGTGGGGAAGAAGAGAACACTAATATAAGACTCGAATGCTACTATTCGAGGATCAGTCAACCAGAAGTGAAGGTTGCACTTCAGAAGATGGGAAGAAACAAAACGGTAGGGCCGAACCAAATCCCCATAGAAGCGTGGAGATGCCTGGGCTAGGAGGGGGTAGAATGGCTGACTCGTCTCTTTAACAAGATCTTCTCCGGTGCTAAGATGCCAGAGGAATGGAGATTCAGCGAAGTCATCCCTATCTACAAGAACAAGGGGGATGTGCAAGTATGTAGCAACTATAGGGGCATCAAGCTCCTTAGCCACACCATGAAGTTGTGGGAGAGAGTTATTGAGAGGAGGCTGAGAAGGGAGATGAGGGTGTCTTCGATTAAGGCTATTCACCTTCTCAGGAGCCTCATGGAGAAGTAAAGAGAGAGACAAAAGGACCTGCATATGGCTTTCCTAGACCTTGAAAAGGCATACGATAGTATCCCACGAGAGTTGATTTGGATAACTCTTTTTGATAAGGGAACCCCAAGGAGGTATGTGAGAGTCATTAAGGATATGTACGAGGGGGCCAAGACCGTGTCACGGTCCACCGTGGGGATCTCAGAGTTTTTCCCAGTGGGAGTTGGGCTCCACCAGGGATCTGCTTTAAGTCCCTACCTCTTTGCCTTGATCCTGGATGACTTATCTCGAGGGATTCAAGAAGGCATCCCGTGGAGCATGATCTTTGCTGACGACATTGTTTTGGTAGCAGAATCATACGAAGGGTTAAACATCAGACTCGAGCGCCGGAGGGAGGCTCTGGAAGACAACGGTCTTCGGGTGAGCAGAGATAAGACTGAATACCTGAGATGTGCCTTTGGGAGAAGCGAGTCAGGACACCACGAGGATATTCGTATCGGCGACCAGATCCTGCCACACAAGGAGTCTTTTAAATATCTAGGCTCGATGATTCACAAATCGGGGAGGATAGATGAGGACGTAACCCACCGGATTAGAGCTGGTTGGGCGAAATGGAGGGCGGCGTCAAGAGTCCTCTGTGACAGGAACGTCCCATTAAAGCTAAAGGGGAAATTTTATAGAGTGGCGATTAGACTGGCTATGTTGTACGGATCCGAGTGTTGGCCCATCTCCAAGGCCCATGCTAACAGGGCAGAGGTGGCGGAACTGAGAATGCTAAGATGGACTTGTGGTAAAACCTTGCTTGACATGATCCCGAACGGAGTTTTCGTGAGAAATACTTGGAGTCGGAAATATTATCTCGAAGATGAGAGAAGGTAGGTTGAGGTGGTTCGGCCATGTCAGGAAGAGACCACAAACAGCGCCAGTTAGAAGGGTCGAGGCGCTAGTAGTAGATGGAGTGAGAAGAAGGGGCACCCAATCTCGTGGGAAGATAGACTTAAGCTTGATATGTCGGAGCTTCTCTTGTCGGAGGACATGACCTCAGATAGGAAGGTGTGGAGGGATAGGATTAGGATATGCGGTTAGATTTGGCTAGGGTCCTTAGGGGGTTTAGGTGGTTTTGGTGTGTTAGGCTTTTAGGCGTCTCTTGGCTGCTTTTCCCCGGCGTTTTAGGTCGTTGGCGCCCCCTTTTTGCTCTGACGTAGATCTAGGCCCCGTGCCCTTTAGCTTGGTCTTTCTTAGGTTTGTCTGCTTTTCTTGCCCTGTTTTAGTTTTGGTGCCTTGTTTCTATGCTCTGCCTTTCCTTTAGGTTCGTGCGTCTTTTTTTTTCTATGCTGCTCCCTTTGGTCTGCTTTCTTTCTTAGGGCTTTGTTCCTTTGTTTTTGTTTGTTCTTGTTTATGTGCCTTTGCCTGTGCTCTCCCCTGTGCCCCGTCACTCTACTTTTGCTTTCGTTCATGCTTGTGCTTGTTGCTTTTTTGTCTTATGCTTTCTTCTCTTCTCCTATCTCACCAGCATACCTGCACTTGCCGGATGTCTCATTGGAAGCAGTCTCTCTGATCGGTCCCAAACGGTCAGGTTTATTACACAAGTCAACCACTTGTGAATGGTCAACCGTAATAAAAGTCAGACAGTCTAGAACCAAAGCAATTAAGTCCAGGAGAGTATAGTGTTTCCCCAGGTCGTTAAGTCCCAACGAGCTGTGCGATTGAATAGCTAAACGTATAGTGATCGGGTGATATTGAACGGGAAAAGGTTTGTGGATTATGAATAATTATACCTAAAGAAAAAGTTTGTAAATTACAGGGGCTTAAATGCAAATTAAAGAAAATTAAAAAGCTAAATTATATTAAATAAACGCTATCACTATTTTTAAAATTGGATTTTCTTGATTTTTCTTTTATAAATTTGAATTAAAAACTAATTTTAAACTTTAAAACTAAATTAAAATACTAAAAATTATGAAATTAAAGAGGAAAATTGTGAAACTATTTTTCAAAAATCTAAAATAACTAAAGAGAATTTTCAAAACTAATTTTGTATTTTTCTGATTTATATTCTAATTTCCATGATTTAAAAACTATTTAAAACTAATTAACTTGCTAAAAATTACTATTTAAACTAGAAAAATTATGGAAAAATATTTTTTTGGCTTTTTATATTTATCTTAATCTAGGAAAAATGAAAACTTATTTTTTTGAAGATTTTATGATTTATTTGTATTAAAAGCTATTTAAAAAGTCCTAAAAACTGATTTAAAATAAGAAAAATAGCAAACAGTGATGAAAAATTACGAAAAATTCAGGAAAAGTCTAAAATTATATTCTAAGTCTATGAAAAATATAAAAACCTATACTAGTGTGCAAGATTATAAAGCTGTAGTGAAATGTGCTTATAAATAAGCACTCAAAATTAGCTAAAGACTGCCACAGAGAATCAAGTGATCACAGGACCTAACTTATGTTAAAACTACTAGAAAGCAACCTAAGATAACCACTCTCAACCTCTGGAAAGCAAGAAACAAGCATTTGGTGTTAATTGTACTTAAAAGCCAAAACAAGCTTTACCTGTTAACTTGCAGCCTAAAAATAAGCTACAGGACAAGCAAGAAACCTAAAGCCAGTTTAAGCAATCCAAACTAGACCTAGCAAGGGACTTGTAAACCAAAACTCAGCTACTCACAAGCTCTTATGAGCTTTGTGAAAAACTCTGCAAGTTCCTGTCACACCACAGTGACCAGTACGTGGCACTTTTGACTTAATTGACAAGCTGATTTGAAGCTTATAAAAAATTACAAAAATTCTACAAAAATCAGATTTCCACTCTTGACCAACTGAACTTGTTAAGTCCAAAATTTCACTTGAATTGATCCAATAATGAATCAATGAAAATTCCTCAAACCTTGGTGAAAATCTGACTTGAACAACTTTTGACTTTTTGAGATTGAGATGAAACTTTGACTAATGTGAGATTTGAAACTAATTTATGAACTGATTATGATGTTATAAGCTATCATAAAGCTAGATTAAGATGCTCCTATGCATTATAAACACAATGCAAGTTTTTGATTACCTATTCTCAATCTGTTATGCAAATCAAGACAGAATAAGTGTGAATTTGACTTTTCTGGTTCCAAGGTTCAATTTAATGGACAGAGTTGAGCATAAGAAACCTAAGGAATACCTAAATGTCAAATCTTATCTAGTAACCTAGACTCTAAATCAGCTTAACTGCTAATCCCAAACACTCTTAATGAAACTTCAATGCAATCTATTTTACCCTACACTTAAATTTCATCAATTCCAATAATGAAACTATAATATAACTACTAAATATGAACTAAAAGCAGCAGAAACAACAATGAAGCACCACAAAAACAGATTATGCAATCTTCTTGTATAGAAAGGAAGCTTACATGGGATCCTAGCCACTATGGCTTGCAAACCAAAGAAAGTACCACTAACCTAAAACTCTGTTATCACCCCCAATTGAATACCATTCAACCCAAATCCATCTTCAAATCAAGAACACGAACAAGTCACCCGTGATTCTGCACCTTTGACTTTTCTTGACTATTTCACAAATTTATGAATTAAGCTGACTTGTAACTACCACAGGCTCACATAAGCTTGCAGAAACTTATGTGAGCATCTAAGAACTAAGATGAGGAATTTCAAACACTTTTAACTAAATTGAATTTAGAGGAATTTATAATGAAAAATTAATTGCATTAAAATGGAAATGAGAATACAACTTAAAACTGAAATCACAACTGCTACAATAGCTTTAGTTTAGTACAATGACAATTAAAATTACAACTTAAAGAACTAATTAAGACATTTTAATTAAAAACAACATGAAGGAAAATAAAAACTAAGAACTACTACTCAACTCTCCTTCTCTTCCTTCTATTTATTAGCAAAAGTTCTTCCCACTTGCCTCTGAGCATTTCCCACTTATAATTTGAGCCATTGGATTAGTAGAGACCTTTTTAGCCGTTGATGGCATTTTGGCACCAAAACTATATCCCAGTTGGGGGTTTGAGTGCAAGGAAGGAAGAGGCATTTAATGCTCCTTGTTTTGTTGTTGAGGTGGAGTGATAAGGGTGGTGTATGTGAGCTGGAGGTGAGGGATGTATGGGTTTTGCAGAGCAGGTGAAGAAGAAAGTGGTATTTTGGAGGGAAAAGGTGAGGAGTTGACTGGGTTTTGACCGAGGGTTTAATATTAGACAGGGGGTCAAGGTCCAAGGATTTGGTATTTATACATAAGGACCTTTCTTGTAATTTCTGAAAATTGGAGGACCAAAGTTGTACATCTTCCAAAATAAACCAAGGGTGATTCCTGCCATGTCCCAATAATCCAGGGACCATTTTTGCAAATTCTGAAAGTGCAGGGACCAAACTTGTAAATTATTGAAACTTTTCACCAAAGGATTAAATATGACAACATATGATTTCAAAAGGACCTTTGGTGACTTTTCTTACAAAACAAATGCCTAGGGACTAAATTTGACAAGTTTTGAAAGTCGGGGACTGAAAGCGCCAATTATGCAAACATAGCTCGTTTTTCATCTGATTTTAAACATTTTGCATCTGAAACATATAAAATACAATTTTGGGATATTTTCAGTATTTTGATGCATTTCTGGGCGTTTTTAAATGTTTTGCAGTTCAGATTTGACCAAAAATGATGAGTATTTACACACTCATCAATCCCCCACACTAAACTATTGCTAGTCCCTAGCAATCTTTTGAGAAAACTTAATGGATTTGAATCTCTTTACCAAAATCCATTACTTCTGGAGTAGCCAATTGTTTCAGTTCAAGTAAGAACCTTGGTACAATGATAACCAAATGATTTTGAGCAAATCACCAGCTTTCAACGGTTTTGATTTGTCTTTACAGAAGCCGTTTGCTTCTGGACTAGCCAAATCTTAGATAAAATATCTTTGGTGAGCTGATTACCAATTATGGTTTTTCAACTGCCTTTACCACAAGCCATAAACTTGCGGGCTAGCCAACTCTTCACTAATTAAAGATATGGTGAGCTGAACACCATACAATTTTGGGCAAATTGCAAGCCGTCAACGGATTTGAGATATCTTTACCAAGAGCCGTTTGCTCCTTGATTAGCCAATCCTTTTGTTTATTAGACATGGCGGACTGATAACCGTAAGGTGAGTAAGTGCAAAACACTTACTCCAAAAAAAATTTTGGCCAAAAATGGGGGAATTGGGTGGTATAATTACATGATAAAATTTGTGAGAATTCCCCCTCACAGTAGAAATGAATATTGCCCTCAATATTCAAAGTACCGGCGGTTATGCCGAAACATAGAACGTGAAAGGGAAATACTACGGCCATTATTTGAAATTTTTATTATTATTATTATTATTTTTTTATTTTTTTTTTGAAATTTATATACAACAGCGGGGGGCAACTCCCCCACACTAGGGTGGTAGAAAGTAGAAAGAAGTCAGAAATATGGGTGAAAACCCATATAGTGTGCTATTGTTTTTGATTCCCGAGTCGCTAGCTTGACTCGATCCCCGCATTCATTTGTTCTTGGGGAAGCAACGTGGAAAACCAATCTCGATCGGACTTTCGTTCACGTGTTAATAAACATAAGAACATCAGAAAGTTCCACACCGACGAGATACAACCGCGGTATTGTTAATAGTAGAAACTATAAAGGATGATACCGGGGTCAAAGATGGTGTCCTCATTCCCGAAAGAGAAAAGGGAAAGAGCAACCACACCATCTGTGAAGAATGGAATAAAGATGTGCATGAGAATGCAAGTCCATTCCTCATCAATAAAAAGCAAATCACCATTTTCGACATTTTTAAGCTTAGTCTTGAAGTTTGTATGGTGATTGTCAACAGAATTTCCGGTAGGGAGGGTTGGAAACGGTTCTTCAATCAACAGATTTTCCGAGAAAAAGGATGTCCCCCTCAGAATCAAAGTAAGTATTATCAATTTCTGTTGGAATCGACTCATCACTAAGAAAGGCATCGACTTCATTCCAAAAGTTGTCATCTTCCTCATCCGGAGTGAGAGAAGGGATGGAAGAGTCGGAAATAATAAGACTAGGAGATGATGGATCATTTTTGAGCAATTCTTCAATGGGAAGAATGTCTCCCATTGGATCACAAACATCATCATCCAATCCGGATGAAACTGAAGATAGTTTGGTTTCATCCACAGAGTTAACGAACTCGATACGATAAACGATTCGGAAGTGGGACAAGTGGTGTGCTACTAGAGCTAGAAATTTCCACCACTTCCGATAAAGTCTCCGATTCTAGATCATCATCATCAAGAACACTCTTGACTTCCTTGGTACAACTTTCAAACCATTTGTTTGAACCAGGGTTGATTTTCAAAGCTTTTAGCTCAGCACGTTTTTGGTGACTCCTCTTGACTGTGAAATTTGAGAGTGTTGCATTGATTCTTTCAGATTTTTGATCAATTGTGGCAACACTATGTTTGGATAGAGGTTTGGAGTTCTGGTTGATATTAAACGTGAGTTCTTCGTTGTCAACCCGTATGGTCAACTCTTCAGCAAATACATCAATTAGAGCACGGCTCGTTCTCAAGAAAGCTCTCCCTAAGATGAGGGGAACTCTAGGATCTGCATCAAAGTCTACTACAACAAAGTCAGTAGGAAAGTGAAACTTTCCTACTTTCACCACGACATCCTCGGCTATCCCAAGTGGACGAGTTATGGTACGGTCCGCTAGCTCGAGTGTCATACAAGTGGATGTAAGTTTAAGAAGAGACAGTTTCTTCCATACTGAGAGTGGCATGAGGTTAATGCTTGCGCCAAGATCGGCCAAGGCGGAGCATTGAACCATCCCCAAGAAATCACACGGGATTAAAACCTGCGGGGTCTTCAAGCTTGTTGGGAAGCTTCTTGAGAAGGACCGCTGAGCATTGCTCATTGAGAGGGGTTTTAGCCATCTCGGATAACTTATCTTTGTTGCTCAATAAGCCTTTAAGCGTGGATGCAAATTTGGGCATTAGAACGAGAGCATCAACGAAGCTTATATCAAAGTGCAGTTCATTGAAAATTTGGAAAATTTTTTCCATTTGCTCTTTGGTTTTGTCTTTGAGCTTCTCATCATGCAATCTTGATGGGTAAGGAAGTCGACTAGACTTTTGAGCCGGACGGAAGTCATTTCGGCTCGAATTTGTCTTCGAACTTCGGGTTCCGGACTTAAAGCTTGGACTACCGAAGGTGGGACGTGTCGGTACTGTGGGCTTGAGAAATGCACCTTGTCCATTGTATCCTTGGTAACTTGACTCATTGCTCCTGGTGGAGGAGGCATTGGAGTCGAAGGTCCATTGTGCGTCTTACCACTACGAGTGGTGACGGCTTTCAACTCGGCATTTGGATTTGGGACTGTATTGCTTGGGAGTCCTCCAGAAGATGACGAAGCTTTGTTCATATTCATGTTCATGAAACTGCTCATCATATTCTTCAACTCATTTGTCTGCCGAGACATTGTGGTATCAATTTCCTTTTTTAGCTCAACTCTCATGTTATTGATCTGAGTTTACATTGAACGTATGCTTGACTCAGTAATTTTCATGAAGTCATTTGGTAGGGAGCTTGAGAAGGTTGTTGATAACTTTGCTGATTTGGAGCTTGATATGGTTGGTTGAAATTGTTCCGGTTCTGATTGAAATTTTGAGAGTTATTGAAGTTTTGTCCTTGATTTGGAACAAAGCGATTTTGATTGCCATGGTTTTGCAGGAGGAAAACGGTGGTGTCATACCGCTAGGTGCACGATAATGAGGATCAGCTTGTGGTCGGTATTGATTGTGGTTTACAGAAGCTACGGGAGCTTGGTAAAAGAAGCATCGGTTGCTTGACAATCATAATACGCGTGTGGACCACTACAAGTTTCACACACCTTGTTCACGGCTTTGATTGGTTCCGGCTTATGAATTTCGCTTTTGATTTCCTTTACCTCTTTCATCATACAACGGATGACGTCCGTTAGAGCGGCTAACGGAGCGGCTAACTCGGAAGAGTTACCGGATGAAGAAGCAGGAGTGTTCGAAATATTGACTTTGTTGCGAGAAATAGGAACTTTTGATTTTATCTCGCAAATCTCAATCACATCTTTAGGCTTACGATTCAAGATATTGCCACCGGCGGCTGCGTTCAAAGAATCTTGATCGTTACCGTTCAACCCATTATAAAAGATATTAACTTGTTGAAGCTCCGTGAATTCATGATGGGGGCATTTCCCGAGGAGATCTTTGAATCTCTCCCATGCCTCTCCAAAGTTTTCATCGAAATTTTGACGAAATCCGGAAATTTCATTTTTAAGATTAGTCGTCTTTGATGGAGGAAAGAAATAATTGACAAACTTTTGAACAAGATCCTCCCAAGTTTCGATGGATCGAAGGGTTCTTTTTCCACCAAATTCGGGCTGCCCCCTCAAGTGAGAATGGAAATAGCATCAACTTGATCACTTTTTGTGGTACATCTTTGAAATTGATCGTTGAGGTCAACTTGTTAAACCAACGGATGTGTGCATACGGGTCTTCTCGATCAAACCCGTGGAATTAATTCGTAGACACAAGTTGGATCAAATGTGTCTTTAATTCGAAATGATCAGAGTTGATTACCGGTAAAACGATGGCATCTCCATAACCCTCGGTGGGTGCCTGGAGCATTTCCGCCATAGTTCGTTCGTCTGCCATATTGTTGTTTGGAATAGTACGAATCTCGGGTTCGACTATTTGGGCAGCACGTCTATGAGAACGTCTTCTAGGAATTTTTGCTAGATCACGAAAAGGACTCAATGATCTAGAAGAACGAGTGCGCATGCACTAGACGTAACTTGAGGAAACAAGAGAATTATGAAAATGGGGAAAGAAGAATCTTTTTGGGTTTTATGGTTTTTAATATGTTTTTGGATTTTTGGATTTTTATAAGAAAATATAAACATATATAGATGGTATGAACAAGGAGTGAGTATTCAAATCACTAATCTGCTAGACGTAAGATCGTTAGCACAACTCCCCGGCAGCGGCGCCAAAATTTGATCGGTCCCAAACGGTCAGGTTTATTACACAAGTCAACCACTTGTGAATGGTCAACCGTAATAAAAGTCAGACAGTCTAGAACCAAAGCAATTAAGTCCGGAGAGTATAGTGTTTCCCAGTGTCGTTAAGTCCCAACGAGCTGTGCGATTGAATAGCTAAACGTATAGTGATCGGGTGATATTGAACGGGAAAAGGTTTGTGGATTATGAATAATTATACCTAAAGAAAAAGTTTGTAAATTACAGGGCTTAAATGCAAATTAAAGAAAATTAAAAAGCTAAATTATATTAAATAAACGCTATTACTATTTTTAAAATTGGATTTTCTTGATTTTTCTTTTATAAATTTGAATTAAAAACTAATTTTAAACTTTAAAACTAAATTAAAATACTAAAAATTATGAAATTAAAGAGGAAAATTGTGAAACTATTTTTCATATATCTAAAATAACTAAAGAGAATTTTCAAAACTAATTTTGTATTTTTCTGATTTATATTCTAATTTCTATGATTTAAAAACTATCTAAAACTAATTAACTTGCTAAAAATTACTATTTAAACTAGAAAAATTATGGAAAAATATGTTTTTGGCTTTTTATATTTATCTTAATCTAGGAAAAATGAAAACTTATTTTTTTCAAGATTTTCTGATTTATTTGTATTAAAAGCTATTTAAAAAGTCCTAAAAACTGATTTAAAATAAGAAAAATAGCAAACAGTGATGAAAAATTACGAAAAATTCAGGAAAAGTCTAAAATTATATTCTAAGTCTATGAAAAATATAAAAACCTATACTAGTGTGCAAGATTATAAAGCTGTAGTGAAATGTGCTTATAAATAAGCACTCAAAATTAGCTAAAGACTGCCACAGAGAATCAAGTGATCACAGGACCTAACTTATGTTAAAACTACTAGAAAGAAACCTAAGATAACCACTCTCAACCTCTGGAAAGCAAGAAACAAGCATTTGATGTTAATTGTACTTAAAAGCCAAAACAAGCTTTACCTGTTAACTTGCAGCCTAAAAATAAGCTACAGGACAAGCAAGAAACCTAAAGCCAGTTTAAGCAAGGGACTTGTAAACCAAAACTCAGCTACTCACAAGCTCTTATGAGCTTTGTGAAAAACTCTGCAAGTTCCTGTCACACCACAGTGACCAGTGCACAGGGCACTTTTGACTTAATTGACAAGCTGATTTGAAGCTTATAAAAAATTACAAAAATCAGATTTCCACTCTTGACCAACTGAACTTGTTAAGTCCAAAATTTCACTTGAATTGATCCAATAATGAATCAATGAAAATTCCTCAAATCTTGGTGAAAATCTGACTTGAACAACTTTTGACTTTTTGAGATTGAGATGAAACTTTGACTAATGTGAGATTTGAAACTAATTTATGAACTGATTATGATGTTATAAGCTATCATAAAGCTAGATTAAGATGCTCCTATGCATTATAAACACAATGCAAGTTTTTGATTACCTATTCTCAATCTGTTATGCAAATCAAGACAGAATAAGTGTGCATTTGACTTTTCTGGTTCCAAGGTTCAATTTAATGGACAGAGTTGAGCATAAGAAACCTAAGGAATACCTAAATGTCAAATCTTATCTAGTAACCTAGACTCTAAATCAGCTTAACTGCTAATCCCAAACACTCTTAATGAAACTTCAATGCAATCTATTTTACCCTACACTTAAATTTCACCAATTCCAATAATGAAACTATAATATAACTACTAAATATGAACTAAAAGCAGCAGAAACAACAATGAAGCACCACAAAAACAGATTATGCAATATTCTTGTATAGAAAGGAAGCTTACATGGGATCCTAGCCACTATGGCTTGCAAACCAGCAAAGTACCACTAACCTAAAACTCTGTTATCACCCCCAATTGAATACCATTCAACCCAAATCCATCTTCAAATCAAGCAACACGAACAAGTCACCCGTGATTCTGCACCTTTCACTTTTCTTGACTATTTCACAAATTTATGAATTAAGCTGACTTGTAACTACCACAGGCTCACATAAGCTTGCAGAAACTTATGTGAGCATCTAAGAACTAAGATGAGGAATTTCAAACACTTTTTAACTAAATTCGAATTTAGAGGAATTTATAATGAAAAATTAATTGCATTAAAATGGAAATGAGAATACAACTTAAAACTGAAATCACAACTGCTACAATAGCTTTAGTTTAGTACAATGACAATTAAAATTACAACTTAAAGAACTAATTAAGACATTTTAATTAAAAACGACATGAAGGAAAATAAAAACTAAGAACTACTACTCAACTCTCCTTCTCTTCCTTCTATTTATTAGCAAAAGTTCTTCCCACTTGCCTCTGAGCATTTCCCACTTATAATTTGAGCCATTGGATTAGTAGAGCCCTTTTTAGCCGTTGATGGCATTTTGGCGCCAAAACTATATCTGCCAGTTGGGGGGGGGGGGGGTTTGAGTGCAAGGAAGGAAGAGGCATTTAATGCTCCTTGTTTTGTTGTTGAGGTGGAGTGATAAGGGTGGTGTATGTGAGATGGAGGTGAGGGATGTCTGGGTTTTGCAGAGCAGGTGAAGAAGAAAGTGGTGTTTTGGAGGGAAAAGGTGAGGAGTTGACTGGGTTTTGACCGAGGGTTTAATATTAGACAGGGGGTCAAGGTCCAAGGATTTGGTATTTATACATAAGGACCTTTCTTGTAATTTCTGAAAATTGGAGGACCAAAGTTGTACATCTTCCAAAATAAACCAAGGGTGATTCCTGCCATGTCCCAATAATCCAAGGACCATTTTTGCAAATTCTGAAAGTGCAGGGACCAAACTTGTAAATTATTGAAACTTTTCACCAAAGGATTAAATATGACAACATATGATTTCAAAAGGACCTTTGGTGACTTTTCTTACAAAACAAATGCCTAGGGACTAAATTTGACAAGTTTTGAAAGTCAGGGGACTGAAACTGCCAATTATGCAAACTTAGCTCGTTTTCATCTGATTTTAAACATTTTGCATCTGAAACATATAAAATACAATTTTGGGATATTTTCAGTATTTTGATGCATTTCTGAGCGTTTTTAAATGTTTTGCAGTTCAGATTTGACCAAAAAATGATGAGTATTTACACACTCATCACTCTCTATCCCCGGATTTATCCTAGGGCAAGGGTAGGATCTGTCTACATTTTACCTCCCCCATACCCCGCCCCGGCGGGATTTTAGGTTTGTTGTTTTTGTTGTTGTTGGTATTTCTACCAATTACTATTCTAATTAACTAAGCTAGGGGTAGTCTATGTTTATTGTTGTGTAATCGTATGATGTTTAAAAATGTGTTTACTCCCTAGTTATCTCCTATTGATGGTTGAATTGTCACGTCCTTATTCTTAATCGCGTTGTGTTTATAAGGTTGTAGGGTATGCGTTTATCCTTAACTCTTTGAAGCTACCAAAGGTTAATGACTACAAAATCTTTAGGATTCATAAACTTAACACTAATGTATTCTTTGGATGTTTAGCCTACAATAACTCTAGGTGATTATAAACTAAGGTTCAACAAAGATTAATCAAGAATTAATAGCACAACGGATGACCTATCGCAATACTAGGTCAATCACAATTAAGATAAGAGACAACCAATCAATATTTAATAACTAGGTTTCATATTACCTAAGCAAACACACAAGTAAATTAGTCGGACATGGAGAACATGCAAGCATACACACAATCAATTGAAGACATAATTGAATTAATGAAGTAAAACACTTATCTTGATGTAAAATAGGGTATGGAACCCTAAAATACTGTACAAGACAGCCTTGGTTCGGTTTAGGTTTTTACTCCACAAAACTACACACTGAAAACTGAAAAATTCGGATTCTATATATAGTGTTACAAACTGCGACGACGTCACTCTTTAATTGTGACGCCGTCGGGTCGCCGTTATTAGGTTTTTGTCTTGGCCACGTTATCATTGTGACGACGTCACCTTATGCCCGTGACGCCGTCTCCTTCAGTCTCTGACGCCGTCTGGATCAAATCTAGGCCGTCTGAGCTGCGACGCCCTACTCTTTTAAAACCTGATGCCGTCACTTGTAAATAAGCAATTTGGCTATTGAGTCGTCACAATACATGTTCCGACGGCGTCGCAGTTAAAAGCTGACGCCGTCCCCTTATGCTCCAGCAGCTTGAGTGTCTCGATTCTTGACTTTGGCCATTTTCTTCGTATATTCGCGCCTTTTCGTCCGAATAAGTGTCATTCCAGCAATTTGCCTTCAAGAGACCTAAAAGGTGAAAAGGAACGAAATTAAGTAGTAACGGATACAAAAGTGATCAATTAAGGGCTTAAATGACCCCTCAAAAAGGTACATTTTAAATCCTTATCAGTTAGTTATATACGAGAAGTGTATGTGTGTTAAATGTGTATTATGTATTCGAGTATCACAACATCCATCAGGTTGAAAAATATATCTGGTGTATCTTGTGAAATCCGAAAACTCATGTGAACTCTTAACTTTTTCTCTTTTATTTTGATACTTGAAAACATGTTTTGGTGGAGATAATTTTAATTTTTTTACTTCACACAAGTTAGTAAGGAACACATATTTTATAGGCGAATAAAAACATTTGACTACGTTATCAAAGCCACTTAATATAAGATGTTAACATAAGTACTCTTTTAAATTTTTAAGATTATAACCTAGGGCCAAAACAAGTATCACGACATGGACATACTTTACAGTTTACCCAAACACATAAGCACGTAATTCATTTAGTTGAATCTCAAATTTAAGCTTGAATAACAGTTCGCATCAGAGCAATAAAAACATATGACTTATGTTATCAAGGCAATATACAATAATTCAATAAAGGATTGTCTAGCTGCTGACTTTTAGATTTTGACATAAGTGTTGATTGTCATCGAAAACTTTGCTTAGTTGCTTCTGAACTTCAATTTGGAGTTTCAAATGACATCTCTCTTTATTTCCATGTACATAAAAACCTTTAATACTATATGGATACCTTTTCTAACCTTATAATCCTAGCATTTTATCCCGCATGGGTTGAATAAAAAAGTTGTTGGTTACTAATATACCGTAAGATACGTGTGTTATGCGTTTAAGATTAGTATTATGTTTTCGGGCACAATATTTTCTTGCAAGCTAAAGAAGTTTGTAAGATAACGATATGTCTGAAAGTTAATTATGAACTCTTAATTTTTCTTTCATTTTTGAACAACCTGGGGACAAAACAATTATCAAAATACTAAAATACTTTCGCGTTTATGATCCAAAAACATAGAGCACTCAACGATATGAGTTTGAATCATTGAGATCCGACAAAGATCACTCATTAGGTTGTGTCTAGAATAAGTCAGTGTTCCTTTGTCAGATCTCAATGATTCAAACTTCATCTTCAGTTTTTGTGTTTTACTCACTGTATCTTCAAATGATCTTTGACTGACTCATAATATATACCAAGGTTGCGGAAAACACAGGCATAAGCATAGAAATGAACACCTAAAATAGCTGTATTAGCTGATAACCTGTAGCTTACCTTGAATTTTGGTTTGATCCTTATAAGATTCTTGATTTGATAGAGTTGATGAACACTTGATATTCATGTTTTTGTATCAATACTACAAAAAGTTTAGAGATGCACACTAAGGCTTGTAAAACAGTTTGGGGCTATGTTCTCTTAAACTTAGGTTGCTCCAGGTTCCAGCCTTCTAGGCTTAAACTTGGCTAGGGTTGTGAACATCTAGCTGTATTTGTCAAAAATAATATGTAAGTTTTACTAGTGTGTGACCACTAATTTGAATAACGGAAGTAGTCTCTTTTCAAAAATAAGAGACCAAGACCTGGCTATATCCGGCCAAGACCTGGCTATTCCGGCCAAGACCCGGATAGACCCGGCAATATCCAATTAGACCGGGCTATATCCGGTTAAGACACGGCTAGAATCGTCTATTTCGGCCAAGACCCGACTATATCAGGTTGGATTCGGCCAAGACCCGGCTAGAACCGGATATTCCGGCAAAAACCCGGCTAGACCTGGTCAAGGCCCGGCTGCAACCGGCTATTCCGACGAAGACCCGCCTATATCTTGTTAGATCCGGCTATTCCAGCCAAGACCCAATTAAGTGTTAAGTATGTAATTTATATTTTATCCTTTATTTATATATGTGTTTATTGATGTATAGTGTAGGAGCTTCATTGTAATTATGTATCCTCCTCCATGTAACCCTAACTCTATATAATGAATGAGAATGGCACACCAACCCTCAACGGGTATTATTTCAATTACTTTGTAACATGGTAATCAGAGCCTAAAACTTTAGGTTTTCTTTTTTTGCCGTCAATATACAACATTATTGGTTCGATCCCTTTTTTTCCGCTGCCTTTTGCAAGTGTCTATAAAATATTCTTATACACAATAACATTAATATTCTTATTGATATTATTGTGACTTTGAATAATTAATTGAGTGGTTTATATTTTGACAACAGTCAATCCATATAATCCAATATAACTGATTCAATAGGCACGTGCGGTCCATTATTTCAACTAAGATCAAGTTGTGAATCAGATCTGCAAGTCGACACACTACAGTTGGTTTTGCCTACTTATTTGCATTCATCACATTGTTCTTCTACTCAAGGTGAGCACAGATTCTTTACCTCCTATTTTTTTTAGTTTTGTGATTCCCTTTTTTCTTTGTTATTTTTACCATGACAACCGCCACTATTGTCGACACCACAGTCCCATCCGCTAGTTCCCTCACTTATTCCTTAACTAATGTTTATCAAAACTTTAGTTTTAAATTATCAGTTGACGGTTCTATGTATAAACTGTGGTGAACAATCTTTTTAGACTTGTGTACTTCTGCAAAGGTCAATGGTCATATAACTGGAGATTCTAAGCCAACTGGTCGTGATGATATTAATTGGTATTCTATGGACTCTAAAATAAAAACTTGGTTCTATACCACTTGTGAAGCGAGTCTTTTGAAAATAGTCATTCGAGACAAATGTACGTCTAAGGATCTCTGGGATAACATTGATGGGTTCTTTACAAACAATAAGATGTCTAGATCCCTTCAACTCAAAGAAACCTTTACTACTACTAAAAAAAGGCTCTATGTCTATCACAGATTATTGTCAAACCATTAAGAATATCGCTGATGCCTTAGCTGATGTTGATTCACCTGTTAGTGACACTGAACTTGTCATGCAAATACTTCGCCATTTACCTCCATCCTACAATAGCATGAAAGATATTATTACCAACACCAAACCCTTTCCCTCGTTTGTTGATGCGCGTAACATGCTCCTGTTGCATGAATCACGTGATGAACAAGCCGAACCCTCATCTGACCTTGTGTTAAACTCATCTACTGCCCTTTACACTTCCACAACTACTCGTTCAAATAATAATGGAAAAGGGAAGAACAAGGCTAACAAAAATGGGGGTAATAATCGTGGGGCTCCCAAGGGGGGGGGGGGGGGTTACTAATAGTGGTGATGCAGGTAAGTCTTCTAGTGCAGGTATTACAGGAATGGGACATCCACAACAACTTGTTTCCACTTACGGCCACACGTCATATGCTCCAGTTCAGTACAGTCATCAGTTTCGTCCTCAAGCTGCTCACTTTGCAAGCTCCGGCCATCTACCGGCCAATGGTTCCTCTCAAGTTCTGTCATCTCCACAACAGCAACAACTACCACCACCGCCATCATTACCTCCTCCTATATTTGGTGCACCACCATACTATGGTGTTCAACCACACTATGGTCCATATGCACCTCAGTTTGGAGGATATGCTGCTCCTTTTGGTGGATATGCCGCTGCTCCTTCAAGACCTCCATTTGGTTATCAACAACAACCAACTGATCTTGCCTCAGTCTTCAGTTCCATGTCGCTCCAAGAACCACCACAGTATGATCCACAACAGTATATGGATACCGGTGCCAGCTCACACATGAGTTTCAATTCAGGTAACTTCACTTCCTTAACACCTAGTAGTAAGTCTAGATCTATTATGGTTGGTAATGGTGCTATAATCCCTGTTCAATACACTAGTAATTCCTTTTTTCCTTTTTCTGATAATCGTCTTTACCTTAAAGACATTCTTGTTTCTGACAAACTCATCAAAAACCTTATTTCTATGCGTCGTTTTACTATTGATAATTGGGTTTCTGTTGATTTTGATCTGTTTGGTTTCACTGTGATGGACTTTAATACCGGTGCTTTTCTCCAACGTTGCAATAGTACGGGTGATCTTTATTCGGTTCTTCCTTCCTCGTCAAGTTCATCTCAAGATGTTGCGGCGTTGGCTATCTCTTCTGACACTTGGCATCGTCGCCTTGGTCATCCGGGATCATCTATCTTCAATTTTTTGCTTTCTAGAAAATTTATTTCATGTTCTAATAAATTGTCATCCAGTTGTCATGCATGTCAACTCGGAAAAAGTTGTCGTTTGTCTTTTAGTCATTCTGTTACAAAAACATCTCGTTTGTTTGACGATGCAAGGACCCCTAACCACGAAGACACGTCTGCTCCTAGCTCAGTTCGTGCCTCGAGTTCGTCCAACTATGGACTCTGAAATGTCTGCTCTTCTTTCCAATCACACATGGGATCTTGTTCCTCGTCCCTATCATGCCAACATTGTTGGGTGTCGGTGGCTTTATCGACATAAATTTGATAGTTTGGGAAATCTTGAGAGATACAAAGGACGCTTGGTTGCTCAAGGATTCTCTCAACAGCCGGGTATAGACTTTGATGAGACTTTTAGTCCTGTTGTCAAGCCGGCCACCATTCGCATCGTTCTTAGCATTGCTGTTTCTCGACATTGGCCCATTCATCAGCTAGATGTCAAAAACGCTTTTCTAAATGGTGATCTAACTGAAGAGGTTTATATGAAACAACCTCCTGGTTATGTGAGCATCTAGTTTCCACAGCATGTGTGTCGCCTTCGTAAGGCTCTTTATGGTCTTAAGCAGACACCTCGTGCTTGGTATCAACGATTTGCTGTCTATGTCACCTCTCTTGGTTTTCGTAGTAGCAAATCTGACACCTCCCTTTTCACGTATCATCGTGGTCAAGATATCATCTACTTGCTCTTATATGTAGATGACATCATCATGACAACATCTTCAACTAATTTAGTCCAACGCGTTGTCTCTCGTCTCTCATCTGAGTTTTCAATGACTGATCTTGGGTCGCTTTCATATTTCCTTGGTATTTCAGCTGCTCGTTCTTCCTCGGGATTGTTTCTTGCCCAATCTACTTTTGCTCGCGAGATCATCTCTCTTGCTGACATGGATAACTGCAATCCATGTCGCACTCCTGTTGATACTAAATCTAAGTTTTCGTCACTTGGTACTCCCGTTTCAGATCCTACACTTTATCGTAGTCTTGCAGGTGCATTACAATATCTCACGTTCACTCGTCCTGATATACAATATGTTGTTCAACAAGTATGTCTTTTTATGCATGACCCTCGTGAACCACATATGAATGCACTGAAACGTATTCCACGTTATCTACAAGGGACTCTGTCTCTTGGGCTTTTTATTCGTCCTTCATCAGTTGGTCGTTTGATCTCGCATAATCGATGCGCATGGGCGGGTTGTCCGGAGACACGTCGATCTACTTCTGGTTTCTGTGTCTTTCTAGGCGATAATATTGTCTCTTGGTCTTCCAAGTGACAACATGTCGTCTCTCGTTCTAGTGCCGAAGCTGAATATAGAGGCGTAGCTAATGTTGTTGTTGAATCAGCATGGCTACGCAATCTTCTCCATGAGTTCTTTTGTCCCTTGTCTTGTGCTACTGTTGTTTTCGGTGATAATATTAGTGCGGTTTATTTAGCTTCTAACCCGGTACAGCATCAAAGAACCAAACATATAGAGATAGATTTACACTTTGTGAGGGAACGTGTTGGCTTTGGACATGTACGTGTGTTACATGTTCCCTCTGCGCATCAGTTTGCAGATATATTTACTAAAGGATTACCCTCGCAGTTGTTTTTCGAGTTTAGGTCCAATCTGAGCATTCGAGATCCTCCAGCTCGGACTGTGGGGGGTATGTTAAGTATGTAATTTATATTTTATCCTTTATTTATATATGTGTTTATTGATGTCTAGTGTAGGGGCTTCATTGTAATTATGTATCCTCCTCCATGTAACCCTAACTCTATATAATGAATGAGAATGGCACAGCAACCCTCAACGGGTATTATTCCAATTACTTTGTAACATTAAGGTTTTCATTACGCTCATATGGACAAGAGATCCCTATTAAGTGGAAACGCGTTCACCTCTTCGAGACAAATTTAGCTGAAATGCTATGAACCAAACGCTCAAAAGTTGGACGATATCAGGAGTACTTTATTATTACATCATCAACTGTTTGTGCATATATACTCACTCCGAAATGTATAACAATAATATTCTATATCTTTTACCCGTTTGACCATTTTCTACATCTTGACGATGTCTTATTCTACGAAAACTCGATTTCAGGATAAACAATATTGTAATCAAGCGGGCCCGAGTATGAAATGCTCCTCAAATCGCATTTAAACTTAATCAGCAGGTGGGCTTTCCACATATTCAAGAACGGCATATATTGATGTTTCGTTCATTTGTTATGCATATTGACAGTAATTCTTTAGAGTAAAGTCTGCATAGAAGGTAGTTAATTTCATTTCTCTCTATTGGTAGTGCAAGTATATGCGATCCACTATCTTTTACATCAGTGATGCCCTCTGAGAGTATGTATTTGTAAACCTCCTTTCCACACACCAAAAGTATCTATTTTGGTCTTAGATAGTACACCAAATTATATTGTAGAACCTGGCTTACTTGGGTTTGTTTCCCTGTGTTGGGTCGGGTCCGAAAAGTAAGTTCATAAGAACCTAGCTCCATTGCGATATGAATCATCTTGGCTCCATTGCTATAGTCTTAAATTTGAATGCAAAGTT
The DNA here is from genome assembly GCA_910596185.1 of Chrysanthemum makinoi. Lineage (NCBI taxonomy): Eukaryota > Viridiplantae > Streptophyta > Magnoliopsida > Asterales > Asteraceae > Chrysanthemum > Chrysanthemum makinoi. The sequence goes on along the minus strand of OU343225.1, from coordinate 62,701,324 downwards.
GGTCATTCGTTAAAATGTAGTGTATCTTATATGCTTTCGTAATACGAAAGGCTAAATGGTTTTCGATTTTAGTTACTTTTTGTCTAACTAAATGTTGTTGGTTTTTTTTTTTAATGTTTGTTAAAGGTGGCTAGACTTTGTTAATTCAACCAAAGAGAAAGAATGTTGATTGAAGCCGTGCCATATTTTCTGTGAAGGTTATTCAAGAACCCGAATAGTCAACATCCCATGTTCTTTACTCATCGAGATTACAAATACTAGTTATTCATTCTATAAATAGAGATTAATTTTGCTGCATACATTGCAGTTTTAGACCAACTATGAACCAAACATCATGTGCGCTATTATCAGTTAATATCATTTTGTATTGCTTAAAAGTATATAAATTGAAAACATAGATTACGATCTCTTGTTTGTTTTCTCCGGCAGTAAGTTTTGTTATGTAGGTTTGTTCTGTGAGAACCCCAAATCATGAGTTTATCAATAAGTTAATGCAAAGCAAGTATCATAATACATAACGAATTCCTTCAGCAATATATAGATTTCTACCTAAGCGACATGAACATAAGTAAAAGCTTATAGAAAATCACAGGTTCTTTTAATATAATGCATAAACATTTGCAAATTTTCATTAGTAGAGCGAAAACAACATATAATTTCATGTTATCAAAATTGTTACCCTGATGTTTCATGCTCTAACTCTTGCTTTAATATAGAGAACTATGCCAACCTTTTATCCAAACATTCTATCCCACATAGGTTCAAAGATGAAGTTGTTGCTTAAATATATACCATGGTGTACATGGTTCATTTGTTATTAGATTAGTATTATGTTTTCAGCTTTATGATCGACCTCATGCTAAAGTCTGAAAGCAAATAATACATAGCATGTGGCCAATCATTGACTTAAACTAATATGAATTCTTAATTTTTTAAATATTTTTTTCTTATCTTTCTTTATTCTATTTTTTTTAATCAGAGATTGATTAATGTATGGAAAATTGTTACTTAATATATAGTTTTTGTGTATTTTTATGCGACGAACAACAAATGGAAGTGAAGTAAATTAACCATTTACATTAGCTCATGCTAAATAGTTTGTGTTTGTGAAACTTTTCGTCAATTTTAGATCTGTAAAAAAAACGGTTAGAGCTCGGTTAAAATAAAAAATAATTGTTACTTGTGATTTTAACACAACGTTTTTCATCGTTACTAATAGAAAGCGTACGTCATATTTTTTTAAGCTCATACATGAGCTTGTTCTTAAGACTTCATAGAAAATAGAAATTAGCAATCATGTTGATGTTGGGAATGTTATATGGCAATGCAAAAGCAAGAATATGTCTTAAAAAGATCTAAATCAGCGGGTAAATCCTTACTTTGTGCACCTCTTTTGGGTGACGATTGACCCTACCCCAAAGACCTAGCTTCAGGCATTGAACACGTCTCAAGTCTCAACGACCTTTTAGTCAGAGGTTGAGATTGAGCCAATGGCCTATTTTTCTTAAGCCTTTTTTTGAATTTGCGATGAGTAGTGATACAAAAACAAAAATATGTTTGTCGACAATGGGTATATCCTAATTTTTATAAAAATACAAAAACATTACGGTAAGATGTTTGACAAGAACAATTAATAATGATGTGCAAAATAAACACATGGTCTAACATAAGAACCAAAATATGTCTCATTCCATAATTCATACACATATCGAAATAATAAGCTAAAAGGATTGCCAAGCAGCTTATTTTTAGATCTTGACATAAGCATGATTGTCATAAACTTTGCCTAGCTACTTGCGAACCTAAATTTGTACATTTGAGCATTCAAAACATGCTTACTGGTCGCCATAATACTTTTTTTTTTAAACAACCTATGGTTAAAACAAGTTATGAACACATAGATAAACTCCAACTTTCAAGGCCCAAAAATATAATCCCACATTGGTTGAAGTAATAACGTTTTCATCCATTACCAGATCTTGCGAGTTAAACTCCAACTTACATATTAACTCTGAACTTTTTGTCCATTTCGAATCTTTGTTTCTTACTCTAAAACATGTTATGGCTTTGATCTTTAGTATTACATAGGTCTATACTAAACGATTCTCTATATTCCTAAATATTTACTACGACCACTGCGATTCAAATAACATTATTATCTGAATTCCTAAAAGACTAAGAACTTTGCGGGTCTTATTTCTTGTCTGAAATCAACTAAGCCACGCGCCGTTAAAGGTCGTGGATAACAACTTGCAAACCGATTTCCCGTATCTTTCGAGCTAATCTTAAGAGGACCTACACTTTGATGACTTAAAGAAGAGTAGTTAACGATGTTAATTGTTAAAAGTAAGTAAGTAATTTAAATTTAGAGTAAACTAGTCTTATAATGGATTGTGGTTGTCATCCTCGCAATTTGAGGCACTATAAGAGCAACTATTGGGCTTGAAGCTTTTTGGGATAAAAGAAAAAGAAGATGAAGATGGCTCCTAGACATAGGCCCGATAGTTTGGGCTGAAATAATGCATGTTTGTACTCTTGTTATTTACTTTAAATTATTTTCAGTCGACTCCCTATAAAAAAATCTCTTATATATTATCTCCAAGTATATAAAGGCTTGTCTAACTGCTTACTTGATATTTCAACCTAGGGCCAAAACAAACCAAACAAGCATCATAATATTGAAAATACTCTACCCAAACAACAAAAAACGTAATTCAATCAGCCGAATATCAATTTCTATGAAGGAAAAAATGCTGATCCAAGCAGTGCAATCTTCTCTATGAAGGAAATTCAAGAACCGGAAGAAATTTAGTAGTCAACATCTCATGTTCTTTACTCATCGAGATTACAAATACTAGTTATTCATTCTCTAAATAGAGTTTATTTTTGCTGCATACATTGCAGTTTTAGACTTACAATAAACCAAGCGTCATGTGTGCTATTACCAGTTAATATCATTTTGTATTGCTTAAAACTATATCAAATGAAAACATAGATTACGGTTTCTTGTTTGTTTTCTCCGGCAATAAGTTTTACTATGTAGGTTTGTTCTGTGAGAACCCCAAATGATGAGTTTATCAATAAGTTAGTGCCAAAGCAACTATCATAATACATAACGTAATCCCTTCAATATAAAGATTTCTACATAAGCGACATGAACATAAGTAAAAATCACAAGTTCTTTTAATATAATGCATAAACATTTGCAAATTTTCATTGGTAGAGCGAAAACAACATATAATTTCATTTTATTAAAATTGTTACCCTGATGTTTCATGCTCTAACTCTTGCTTTAATATAGAGAACTATGCCAACCATTCTATCCCACATAGGTTGAAAGATGAAGTTGTTGGTTACATATATACCATAGTGTGCATGAATCATTTGTTATTAGATTAGTATTATGTTTTTGGCTCTATGATTCACCTTATGCTAAGCTTTGCTAGCTAATAATGGCCAATCATAGTGTCTGAGAATTAATATGAATTCTTAATTTTTTTAATATTCTTTGGTTATCTTACTTTATTCCTTTTTTATTCTATTGGATATTGATTAATGTATGTAAAATTTTTACTTGATATATAGTTTTGGGGTATTTTAATTGCAAGCAATTGCAAATGGATGTGAAGTAAATTAATCATTTACATAATCTCATACTACATAGCTTCTCTTTGTGAAAATTTTGCATCTGTGAAAAATGGATAGAGCTATGTAAAAACTGTTGGTTTGTGGGAGTTATAAACACACGTAAACGACTAGAAGTGTGTGAACCTATGGGGGCACACACGATAAACACGAGAGTACGTGTCGAACGTATATTTATACTTGAATTATATTACCCGATATGCATGCAACTTGACCCGTTTTCATTAAACGACCCATGGATAGTTTTCATGGACTTGGGTTGAATTTGAAGCAGCCTTGGGCCTTGAGCTTCTAACTGATCGGGCAGTGGGTTTTGGATGGGTTTTTGCTTGTTGATCAAGAAATAAGTCCAAGACAAAGGGCAGTTTGTTTTAGCTATAAAACAAAACGTACCCTATAACTTATGGCATGCAATATACGATCTTTACATATATCCCTAAACTATCCCAAAAGTCAATACTAGTCTCCTGCTGAGATGAAGTATTTACGATCTATACATATTCTTATTTGACTTGTTTACAAGTTGACTAAGGTTTGTATGATTTATTTTTATTTTAGTTCTAAGCTTGCGTCATCTACATGATCCAAGGTGTTTAAAGTTCTGTTTTGGGTACATGCTTTCAGTTCCAGGTCGAACTAAGAATGGCAGCAAGGTATTTTCTGAGCTTCAGTCTTGGACCATCTCGGACAGTACATGGGATAGATATCGGACAGTCTTGTCCGATATCGGGTATCAAAGGAGTTTGCTTATCGGGCAAAATTTGGTTCTCGGGCAGAAAGTAAGACAAGGTCTTGGGGTTTTCTTGTTCGAGTTATTCAAGTGGTTTATCACAGGGTTGATTGTATATATACGTTCTCGGCTAGCGTTTATCGAACGTACTTGGTTTAAGTGTTTGTGTGTGATATTCATAGAGGATCTATTTTAGATGCTTAGTTTCGTATTGGTTTTATTGTCCGTCACACTTGCGTTCAAATAGCCACGAAATGTTAGGTTTTCTTTTATCCCTTTTAATTAATTAACATTGTATTAATTATTTGTTTATTAATTACGTGCTTAACATAATTGTGATAACTAGATCCAATATTCGCTGTCTACTCGTAGATGTTAATGGTTAACCTGTTCTAAAATCCCAACAAAAACAAAAAAATAATTGTTATCATTTCACCACAATGTGTTTCGTCATTACTAACCGCAAACGTAAGTTTAAAACGTATTTCTTTAAGATCATACATGAGTTTGTTCTTTGGACTTCATAGAAAATAGAAATCATCAATCAGTTGGAAATATTATATGGCAATGCAAACGCAATAATATGTCTTCAGAATATTTTAATCGGTGGAAGAAATCCTGAACTTGTGCACCCTTTTTTATAAAGTAAACATTTTCACTTTATGACTATAATAAACTTAAAGGATAGCCGAGCTGCTTATTTTTAGATATTGCAAACCTAAATTTGTACATTTGAGCATTCAAAACATGCTTATTGATCGGCATAATACGTTTTCTAAACTACCTAGGGCTGAAACAAGTACGAAACTCCGGCTTTCATGACCCAAAAATGTAATCCCACATTGGTTGAAGAGAGAAATTGTTTGTTACTAATATAATGTAGTCTAAGCGAGTTACATATGTCTAGAATAGTATAATCTTTTCAACCAATTCACTCTCTTGCAAGTTAAAAAACTTCTAAGGTAGTGAGTTGCTGAAAATTCATACCAACTCTTGACATTTTATCCATTTTTCATTTTCGTTTAATTATCCATACCAGACAATGCTCTATATTTCCAAACATTTTCTACAACCACGGGCGAATTTAAATAACATTTATTTTGTGACTTCCTAAAAGACCATGGATTTTTCGAGTTCTATTTCTCGTCTGAAACCAACTGAGTTACACACCATAAAAAGTCTTGGACCACAACATCCAACCCGATTTCCCATATCTTTCGAGCTAATCAGGGACTACACTTTGATGACTTGAAGAAGAGTAGTTAACGATGTTAAAATAGATAAGCAATTTAAATTTACAGTAAACTAGTCTTATTATGACATGGTGGTTTTCATCCACGCAATTTGAGCCACTATAAGGGTCCGATTGTCTTTTATGTCTTGTACTCTTGTTATATGCTTAAAAATATTTCCAGACAGCTCCTTATGAAAAAAATATCTTATATATTATCTGCAAGTATATAAAGGATTTTCTAGCTGCTTGATAAGAGATATTAACATAACTATTCTTTTAAACATACTTGAGATATTAAAGTGGGCCAAAACAAACGAAACAAGTTTTATAATATAAAAATATTCTAAAGTGTGTATCGATCTCTACTTGAAAAATAGCTAAAGGGTCCAACTATTGGGCTGGAGCCTTTAGCGAAAACAAAAATGAAAAATAGCTATCGGTTATAGACGCAAAACTCTGGGCTAAATTGATGAACAATTTACGATTGAACTCATTACTTGTTGTATGCTTAAAAATGTCCTAAGAACATGTAGTCACTATATACAACAACAGAAGAGTCAAAAATCAAATGTAGTTGATGATAAAATAGTTATTGGGTATAGGCCCAATAGTCTGGGTTAAATTGTTGAATAGTTGAACTTTATTTATGTTAGGCCCTATTATCTCATATATGTTCACATGTTGTATGCTTATCAACCGACTCTATATGAATAAAACTCGTATCGAATATAATTTGTAATCGGCTTTCTATCTTGTTGATTTTTAAATCGGTGGAAAAATCGGTCTTATAAAAAAATCGACCACCAATCAGTCAAAAATCGGCCTAATCGATTAAAAATCGGACTAATCGGTCAAAAATCGGACTAATTGGCCAAATCGTCTTAATCAGTCAACTTTAAAAAAAAAATTAATTTTGACATTCTACTTAGATTGGGGATCGTTTATTTAACTTATAATGTACGATGGACCTCATAATCAGAATTAGAGCCTTTTATTGAGGTTTGCGAACATAGTAGACTTGTAATCAGTTAAGATCTTTAGTTTAATCTCTGAAAAATACCCAAAACTTGCACGAAATGCCAATCCGATTAATCGCCGATTATTTTTGCCCAGACCGATTAATCCCTACATAATGGTCGACCGCTCGACAAATGATTCACGATTTTTGCAACATTGCTCTTTACCCAATTTTATCTTTAAAAACAATATTTATGAATTTTTACTAATTATGGAAATACTTACTTTTTTTCCTCTAAATATCCTTTTAAAAAAAATAAAATTAATTCAATTATTACTTAATAATAAATGGTTTAGTTTTCTTGAAATGCAAAAGTCTCCACTTGTGCTTTTGTTTTATTATACAAAAGATTACTAAATCGATTGCTTAAGTTGTCGCGTAAGTTGGAACTTATTATTATTATTATTATTATTATTATTATTATTATTATTAGGGCAAATCGCATAAAAAGGTACTCATCTTATGTCCAATTTCAATTAAATGTATTATTCTTTTTTTTTTCTCAATTTAAGGTACCCGACTTTTTTTTTGGGCCGATTTAGGTTTTTTTCTAACTTACGTTAACTATTTCGTTAGTAAATTACATGTTTGGTCCTTGAGTTTGTATAGGCATTACATGTTCGGTCCTTCAGTCAATTTTTGCACATTTTCAAAAAATATTTTTCAAAAATAATTTTTTTTTCAAAAAGCAAATTTTCGAAATATTTTTTTTCCAAATTTTTTTCAAAAACAATTTTTCGAAATATTTTTTTTCCAAATTTTTTTCACAAAAACTTTTCGAAATATTTCAAAAAAAAATTCAAAATATTTTCGTCCGTTTTTGCACGAAAAAAAATTTGGAAAAAAAATATTTCGAAAATTTTTTTTGAAAAAAAATATTTCGAAAAATTTTTTTTGAAAAAATTTGGAAAAAATATTTCAAATTTTTTTGATTAAAAATTTGGAAAAAAAATATTTCGAAAATTTATTTTTTAAAAAAAAAATTATTTTTGAAAAATATTTTTTGAAAATGTGCAAAAATTGACTGAAGGACCGAACATGTAATGCCTATACAAACTCAAGGACCAAACATGTAATTTACTAACGAAATAGTTAACGGAAGTTAGAAAAAAACCTAAATCGGCCCAAAAAAAAAGTCGGGTACCTTAAATTGAGAAAAAAAAAGAATAGTACCTTTAATTGAAATTGGACATAAGATGAGTACCTTTTTATGCGATTTTCCCTTATTATTATTATTATTTCTTTTTTTCTTTTTTTGCAAAATAAAGAAAACAAGACTACTATGATCGAATACGAAAGAATATTCTTTCAGCTGCAGATTAACAATCATAGTCGAGTTTCATTAATCAGCCTATAAGTTGTTCTCATATTTTCTATTTGTGCATGTGAAACAATTGTAACAAACTCCATGATTTACACTTGAGATATCTAGAAGATGAACCCAAACAAATCATCTGTGTCACTGTCAAGCTTTTAATATAGTTAAAAAAAAAAAAAGGTATCGTCAATGACCATAACTCTTGTTACCAAATATGAAATACGGAGTAATATATAAAGAACACATGCATGATGACAAAGTTTACCTACCCATTTTTCTTTTTTAATAAGTCATTGAATCTGCAAGTTGGCGAACACATGCATGACATGATTGTGTATCTTCTTCGGCGAATCGTTATACTTTTTACAGCACAAACTAATCTACTAAAATGAAAGATTTACAACCATATAATTTTATAACTTCATTCCAAAAATGTAAAATTACATATACATAAAAAATAGAGAAAATTCTAAAAAAAGATCGGTCGCCTTTCATGATTACCTTTTCTAGACCGGAATTTTTTTTCCTCGAATAGACATGTGCTACTTAGAAATTGAGCTATCTAGTTAATATAATGACACATGTCCCTAGGTGTAAGACTTGTCCCTTATGTGTTCGTCGGGGCGACCAAAATTTTGTCATTTAGTCACTAAACGACAAAAAGTTGGTCGCTCAAGGTACAAAGTCGCCCCGACAGAACAAGTAAGGGACAAGTGTTACACCTAGAGGATATGTGTCATGATATTAACTAGGTTGCCCAGTTTTAAAGTAGTCCATGTCTATTTGAGGAAAAAATATTTTTACCGATCTAGAAAAGATAAACAAGTGGAGCGACCGATCCCCATTCAAAATTTTCTCTAAAAAATATGCATAAAAACTATTATATCATGTGCATAAAAAAATTGTACGAATAATGTATATGCAATTTTGCATTTTTATAAGGATATATATACACTTCCTCATTTTTAGTGCACATACTTTATAAATAACCGAACAGCTAATGTCACTATTGGTGTAGCAATTAAATATATTACTGGCTTTATTGACAAGTTTGACTACTGAATGTTTATACATAAATTCAAGTTTTCATACGAATATTACTCGAGCCGATCTCATGCATGTATGATTAAAGTTCGTCGAGCTATCGAACCAAGTTCGAGCCTACCTTCATTATTAGAATCGGCACTTTTAGTGACAACGAATGTCATCAGTTAAAGCCTAAAATTTCGTCGCAATGACTTGTAGTGACGACACGTGATCTCAATAAACAGCATGATCACTAAAGGTTTTAGCGTTCACATTTTTTACCTTTATCGACCATTGTTTAACTTATCTTTTTTTACTTTCAAATTTTTGACTTTTTGACTTTAGTCTAAACTTTCGTGACAAAACCTTTAGCAACTATACATAGTGGCTAAAGGTTTGTTGACTTTATTAACCGTGATGATATTCGTCGTCACTATAAGTACCCCGTCGCAAAAAGTTGACGTATTGCTTATAGTTTTTGAGCCGAGCTCAAGCCCTGTCAAGCTCGATTTCAGCTTAACTTAATTACATCCTAATGGCCGAGTATAGGAAATTTGTTCATGAAAGATGTAATAGATCACATTAGCACCCACGAGCTTTGGAGCATCTTGATTGACGTTGATGATCAAAGACAAAACGAGTACTACTTATTATTTATGTGAAATTATTAATTTGTAATAATTTTTTTTTTGGGTAAAGGGTTTTACCCCGGTAAATATATAACCAAAAAATAATGTTAAGTACAAATGGAATATGGCAGAAGTACCACATTAACCTCAAGCGAAAAGCTTGATAAACTAGTGTTTATGAGATGCCATAAACACAAAGACCCTAGCTATATTACATCACCTAACTAGGCATAAACAAGAAGAAAAACTTGTAACAAGCGAGCATCCCGCATCCAGCCTATCCACGAAGGGAGCAAGTCGACCCAGGAAGTCTGCCTCCTTAAAAACCCTTTCCAAGAAAAATCCAAAGGGAAAAACCTTGGAGTAGGGAAAAAGAGTACAACCCTTACCTGGCACTCCCTTCGTGCGAAATACAAATACTTGGAATCTTCCATTTATCAAGAATCAACCGAGCACGCGAGGTTAGCTTCTTGAACTTGAAGGTAACCAGCTTCAACCGAATAGTGGAGACAATAATGCAAACCACTTCAGCAACAGTAGACTTCTTATGCTTGAAAATCCTATTATTGCGCTCCATCCAAACGAAGTATGTAGTAGCAACGAGCAGTAACCGAGAAATGATGCTACTAACCGACCGCCCCTTGGATATAGGAATAAGGTATGTAATGGCACTCTCCAACGATGGTGGGACCGCATCCATTCCAAATAAAACCCGTACCTGAAACCAAACCTGCATAGAAAACTGGCACTCAAAAAATAAGTGAGAATGAGAATCCGGAACCAATCCACAAAGCTGGCATTTAAGCAAGGCCAGGTCAACGTCAGGACCAACATCCCATTGTCGCATCCTATCCTGAGTCTTCAGCTTCTGCTTAATAACAAGCCACAAATGTATTGCATGCCTCGGGATACAATGAGAGAACCAAGGAATATTATACCATTCAACCAAATCAGCCCTGAGACGCAGTGATTCCCACGCACCCGAAACTGAAAAACGACTAAAATTACCATCCAGATTGCGCCAAAATAATCCATCATCAGTATCGTTTAGATTAGGAACCGGGAGTGCAGCTAACAATGGAAATTGTTAATACAAATAAGCCGTAAAAATGTTTATTTATATTTTACGATCTTCTAATGTTTTGTCGATAACAAACGTAAAATCATTTTAACGAACAAATAAAATATGTAAATAGTTTGAGCCAATAGTTTTCTAACACACTTAACGTTTTCACATAAAACACTAAAACAAGTATAAGTGATTTTATGATTTATTAATACATATGTACAACAACTAGTGTTTACATATTTGGGTAAATATATACTTAACTAGTATATACTAAAATGGGTAAAAACTAACAAATGGTATTGACCCATAACCCATGGTATTATCCAAACCATTTGACTAGGTACATTGAACTCATAAGATACATTGTATCTAATAAGAAGCCCATGGATCAACCCATGACCCATGACCCATAACCAAAATACCCATGGGTAAAGAGGAGCGTCCCACGGATCCCTATCTTTATGCTAGACGGATCCCTTGTGGGAGGGATCCGTGGGATCCGGGGAACAGTAAGCTTTGTCCTCTATAAATAGTGAGCCATTTCTTCCTTTTAGCTTGCCACTCTCACACATACTTTCCCCAAGTATTGTACCTCTCTAACCACTGATCCTAAGGGATCTTTCTATGTAGTTTGTCTTTTGTTTTTTGTGTGATTCTCTAGGTTCCTCTTAAAGGCGAGATCACCACTTCTTGAAGTCGAGCAAGCTCAAGTCCATGAGTTGCCATGCTTCGTCATCATCAAGACAACTAAGGTTCTCTTGTTGATATTTCTTTCTTCCTCCGTAGATGTGTTGTGTTGAAGTCATTAGTGAAGGATGCCGAAAGAGTCAAGACGAAAACATTAGTGAAACGTGCTTAACGTCCGTGTCAAAAGCATTAGTGAAGAATGCTAAAGGTGTCAAGACGAAGGCATTAGTGAAAGGTGCCAAGCGTTGTGTCAAAGGCATTAGTGAGGGATGCCTAGGAATCAAATCAAGTGGCATTAGGGAAGAATGCGTAGGTCGTATAATCGATGAGGTGCACCGTTATACATATAGTATTAGCTCATTTCCAAGGATGGTGATATCCTTGATGGTGTTGTAATAAGGATTGGATCTCCTTGGGATTAGGTGTTGTGTAGTGTTGGGTAGTAGTTCCTCCATTGTAATGGAACTAGGTACTTAGCCTGGTACCTGATAAATGGGTAGGCGACGTTGTGATAGGTGTAGTTCACCTTGGTGTGAAAGAACTCGGTATTTAGCTTTGTACCGGAAAAAGGTGTAAGCGACGTTGTGAGGCTTCTCCGCCATAAGGAGATTGGTGTCGTGTAGTGTTTACGAACTCTCGAGTAGGTGACTCGGGGAGTGGAGTAGGGCAAGGAAGGTGTCCTTGTAGCCGAACCACTATAAATACTCGTGTCGTGGCTATGTGCTTCTTACTCTTTCTCTTTCATTACACTTTTATATATCTATCTATCAACGTCCAACATACACATCTAAATAGATTGACATAAGTCTATCTAAATATTTAAAAAGGAAGGTTTAAAATTGGTAAAACTATTCAACCCCCCCTTCTAGTTTTCCACAATTGGCATCAGAGCATCGTTACCAAGTTTCTTAGAGTATGTTGTACTTTAAAAACTTGATACGATCCGTGTATGTTTGAAAACTACAAAGAAGGAAATATTTCAAAACATTTTTTTTTTCTTTTCATGTTGGACATTGATAGATCATTCTAACATAATTTTTCAAGAAATCTTCATGCTAGGATCTCTTCAAAACCTTCATCTCTATTCAAAGAATAATGAAGTCAACCTTCGAGAAAGGATCCAAAAGTAATCACAACTTACTTACTCTAAGTACAAAGGATTACTTTAAGAGCTCATGAAGTATTTTTGGTATTATATCTTCATAAGCCAAACCAAGAAGCATAAAGGTATGTTTACTTTTTCATTAGCTAGCTTACATGATTATATTGATATCATTGTTCTTGTTTGTTTAATAAACTGCTAGTCTTTTAAAAAAGTCTCTCTTTCGTCACTTTCCCGACTCACTCATCATCGGGAATAGTATTCCTCTTGATTTCGTCAAACTAACGCCGTCGTCACAAATGGATCCTTGATAATTAACTTATCAAATCACGTCGACCAAAACATCTTTTTATTTGAAACCTTTAAACTAATTTTGTTCCGTAAGCTAGTTTATAGCCTACTACAAAATTAAAGCCAAACAACCCTTTTTCTGTCCACAGGAGCCGGATCCCTCTAGTTGTACTAGTCGGATCCCAAATACAAAGGATCCGGGGGAACTGTGGGACAGAACACAGCTATACGCATTTAAAAATCATCACTGGTCATTTTCCTTCTCCTCACATAACACAAAAACAACTCAACTACTGATTTCATCCTCATTGGACTCCATACCCTCAAGTATTCTTCTCTAGAACACTATTGTAAGTAATTACACTAAATTGTTCTAATCTTCATCATCCTCATCCTAGGGTTTATGGTTTCACACTTTCTAATCAATTAATTTAATTAGGGTTTTCAAAATTAATCATTAAAAGGGGCTTTTAACATAATTAGGATTACATTGTGTTCACAATATTGTTAATACAGATCAAAACCATAAGCCCATCTCAACTAATTTTACATAATTAGAATATTTTTGTTTCTAGGACCAACCATGCCTAAAGCCACTCAACAAGACCACCATGATACCGTTCATTACCTCACCCATTACTATCGGGAAGAAGGGCTATCAAAAACCGATCGCAAAGTCTTCAAAAGACTTGAAAAACGACTTATTCACGAAGGTCGTGTAGTCAAGGAATGTTTCCTTGAAGATGCCGACACTCGTCAAGTTTTCTCGACAATCAACTTTGATTGTCTTCTCGACATTGATGAACAAATTTGCCCGGTTTTCATCTTTGAATTCCATAAAAGCATTAGGATCATTCGAAATACCGATGATAGCATTTCAATCGCCTTCATCATCAATAAACGAAACTTCACTCTACCTCTCAACACATTTGCTCAAATTCTTCGCATTCCTTGTGAAGGAATTTGTATGTATTCTCAAGATTGGGCAATTAACGCTCAAAACCTTGCACTTGATTCTAAACCTATCTATAATACTCCTCTTGATGATCCCGCAATCATTCAAGATACTATCTTCAAGGTTAGGATCGACCAATCCCATTTCAATCAAAACAAAAAGCTCATTCACTGTGATCCTTTTCAAATGGAACTTTTCGAAATGCATCCCATGTTTAGAAAATGGGAAGAAATCCTTAGGGAAAACGTCATTAGCCTAGTTGGTAACAAGGATCATCCAAATGCATGTCTTGTGCAAATGATCTATTGTCTTATCCACCAAAAGCCATTTAATCTCGCCTATTACATGGTGAGGAGAATGGCCGAGGTATTAAAAGCTTCCAACATGGTACTTCCATATGGTATGCTCCTAATACGACTTTGTAAGTATGTTAGTGCATTGCAACCATCTCCTATCAACGATGATCATTTCTTTGCCGATCACGTAATGGTACCTCTTACCAAACAACCCTCCAAACGGTTCATGGTCAATGGAAGAAAACCTAATGCTCTCTCGGACTTCTCGGACGGAGAAGATGAAGAAGAGGAAGACGTCGACCCCATAGCTAACATCGAATTGGAACCCTTTGATTACTATGAACAACTTCCGGATATTCCAAACGAGACCGCGGAATTCAAACAATTAAGGGGTATGATTCAAAACCTTGCTTACCACGTCACAAATTCGGGAAAGAGGAAAAGAAATAATTGACGAAAGAGACTATAGGATTATGTTTAATTTGAGACACTTGATTAATATGTGAATGATTATGTTTTAGCACTCGTGTTTATGTTAACTTGGATATTGTTATTTCTATCATTATCTATGAGATGTTTTATGTGATGACATGCTTATATCGTTGTTTAGTTTAATGGTTATTAGTGAATATTGCTAGGTGCAAATTCTGCACTTGATTCTGAGATGATTTTGATCTGCAGATGCCGGATCCCTAGGATTAGCCTAGACGGATCCCTCCCTTGAGGGAACCGTGATATCCGTGACAACAGATCAGCAATACAGTATCCCATACAGCAAAATAGTTTACTAGATCACTTCACACTAGCCAAACATAAGAGTTTAGAACTCAACTAAGTCTTCTTCAAAGATGAGAAAGCCTTAAACCCACTCATAGCTTACATAAGATCTTATTTAAAGTCTCTTTTAATTTACCAACTCATCAAAACTCACCATATTTCCGCTTCAATACTCACAAAGTGTTTTTCATTTTTCAAAACACATAGGTGGACATATTGAACAATTTTAGGAAATTGTTCCTAGTTATTTTTTTATCTCAAAACGGGTCAAAAATTAAAGTTTTTCAATTCTTTTGATTTTTGAGGATTTTTCAAACTCCATCTCAAGCTAACATCTGATCTCTAGGATCATTTATTATGACTTGACACCATCAAAACTCTTAGTGTCATCCTTGAACATCCATTGGTAGTCATTTAGTCTTATTTTCATTCCATAAAAGGCAATCATTAGCTATATCACTCATTGCTATTGATCATTTAAGTTCACCCTCATTTAAAGATAATTAGGAAGACTGAAACACTCAAGATGGTATAGGTTTTAGCTCTTAGAAACTTCATTTCTAACCTTTCATAGCTGCTGAGAGCCGGATCCCTAGGATTAGCCTAGCCGGATCCCTCAAAGGAGGGAACTGTGGGATCCGGGTAACAGATTATGTCAACTCTAGCTAAAACAATCATTTCAAGCTCATCTTGCTTACTTGAACACTCCACCTCATCTTTATTAAGTTCCTAGATCAGTGAAACTCTGAACTTCAATCTTGTGCATGTTAATCATCACATTTCTAAAAATCTTAGTGGCTTAAGTCTTAAATGCACTTGCCAAATTCTTCCCTTTATAAGTCATATTGCTAGAACACCTTAGTCATCAAACACCACACAATTCTCAGCAATTTCAAACATCTTCCTTAGTCATTTGATCATGAGAAAAGCTCCTGGTTCTAACTCATCCACCCAAGAACCACCCACCCAAGAAACTTGCTAGGGTCATACACGAAGTTTCCTGAACCGAATCATCTCCGGTTAAGTCCACAAATGCTAGGATTTCCCCTACACCAAGAAACCAATCAAACTAATTCCCAAGAAGATTATTCCCACAAGGATATCATCACCAAATTCTACTAAACCAAACACAACCTAACCAACATCATTGGTGCCTAGAGCCACATCTTTTAACACCTCACAATCATCTCCACATTCTCACAACTTAGAGGAATTACCCCCTTGACCAACTCATCTTCCACCATTACCAAAAAATTCACTAGAAAAGGTTGTACAACAAAACTAAAATGTTGAATCAACACTAGCACCAATGTCAATTTCTCCATTTCCCCCCAATAGTCCATTTTGGATTATGAGAAGACATCAAAGTCAACCACCCAACCACATGGAAGTCGATACTTCTCTACCTCCACCTTCAAACATTGTTGAGCCTCCACTCAATGAGCCTCCACCAATTCCTCCTTTATTTGAGGATCCTCAACCCACTTCACTTGAACCTCCATTTCAAGAAGCTCAAAACCATGACAAGGATTGCTATCATTGTCAACATGTTGAAAGGTTGATACATGAACTACGTGAAGAGCAACGTTTCATGTTTCATCACCTCCTCGAACGTTTCAAAGAGGTCAACAAACCTAAACAACCATGAGCCTAAAGCGGTGTCCTAGCCTTAAGCTCAACTTAGAACGTCTAGGAATCCCATTTTTTTCCCTTAAGAACGTGGTTACTTCATAAGTTTAGGGCACTCGTTAGTATTTGTAGAAAATGTATGGCTAGACCATTCTTTTAGTTTTAGAGATTTGTTTGATTATCTCTTTGTTTTATTGAATGATATCTTATGTGCCATATTGCTTTGAGTGTATTATTTATACATATCTCACTCTCATATTTAGCCTAGACGGATCCCTCCAAGGAGGGAACCGCGGGATCCGTGCAACAGAAAGCAAATTCTCTACTAACATTCTTATTTGCAGGAAATTATGCACTATACTCTTGTTTTCTAACCTTTATTTTGTAGATTTTCAAAATACACATGAAGATTTTGACACCATAAAGCTAGGGGGAGCTTTGTGTCAAACCATATTGCAAAACCATTTGCAACATAATCCCTATTTGGATTATACTTCATGACACCCCATTGCAATATTCTAGGGGGAGCGTTTATCACAAAGACGAAACCGTTTGCAACCTAAATTGCAATTCGTTGGCCTTTTAGTTTATATTTACTTGACGCCCTCACAAAGCAATGGACTCGTCAAGGGGGAGTTAAGACGAGAACCATTCCCGTCACTTGCTCTCTTTACATCTTTTTATTTTACATGTTTTTTCTTAAAACAATGTGTTAGTTTCTTTTCGACGCCCTTTTTGTTTCGACAAAAAGGGGGAGAAGAGAGTAAACACTCCAATTCAAACTTTTACGAATTTTAGCTTTTCCTTAAAATAATTTTATGTTTTGTCATCAACAAAAAGGGGAGATTGTTAATACAAATAAGCCGTAAAAACGTTTATTTATATTTTACGATCTTCTAATGTTTTGTCGATAACAAACGTAAAATAATTTTAACGAACAAATAAAATACGTAAATAGTTTGAGCCAATAGTTTTCTAACACACTTAACGTTTTCACATAAAACACTAAAACAAGTATAAGTGATTTTATGATTTAGTAATACATATGTACAACAACTAGTGTTTACATATTTGGATAAATATATACTTAACTAGTATATACTAAAATGGGTAAAAACTAACAAATGGTATTGACCCATAACCCATGGTATTATCCTAACCATTTAACTAGGTACATTGAACTCATAA
Organism: Chrysanthemum makinoi; assembly: GCA_910596185.1. Classification (NCBI taxonomy): domain Eukaryota; kingdom Viridiplantae; phylum Streptophyta; class Magnoliopsida; order Asterales; family Asteraceae; genus Chrysanthemum; species Chrysanthemum makinoi. The sequence continues at coordinate 62,683,730 of OU343225.1, read as the reverse complement.
GATACATTGTATCTAATAAGAAACCCATGGATCAACCCATAACCCATGACCCATAACCCGTAACCAAAATACCCATGGGTAAAGATGAGCGTCCCACGGATCCCTAGCTTTACGCTAGACGGATCCCTTGTGGGAGGGATCCGTGGGATCCGAGGAACAGTAAGCTTTCTCCTCTATAAATAGTGAGCCATTTCTTCCTTTTAGCTTGCCACTCTCACACATACTTTCCCCAAGTATTGTACCCCTCTAACCACTGATCCTAAGGGATCTTTCTATGTAGTTTGTCTTTTGTTTTTTGTGTGATTCTCTAGGTTCCTCTTAAAGGCGAGATCACCACTTCTTGAAGACATGAGTTGCCATGCTTCGTCATCATCAAGACAACTGAGGTTCTCTTTTTGATAGTTCTTTCTTCCTCCGTAGATGTGTTGTGTTGAAGGCATTAGTGAAGGATGCCGAAAGAGTCAAGAAGAAAGCATTAGTGAAAGGTGCTTAACGTCCGTGTCAAAAGCATTAGTGAAGAATGCTAAATGTGTCAAGACGAAGGCATTAGTGAAAGGTGTCAAGCGTTGTATCAAAGGCATTAGTGAAGGATGCCTAGGAATCAAATCAAGTGGAATTAGGGAAGAATTCCTAGGTCGTATAATCGATGAGGTGCATCGTTATACATATAGTATTAGCTCATTTCCAAGGATGGTGATATCCTTGATGGTGTTGTAATAAGGAGTGGATCTCCTTGGGATTAGGTGTTGTGTAGTGTTGGGTAGTAGTTCCTCCATTGTAATGGAACTAGGTACTTAGCCTAGTACCTGATAAAAGGTAGGCGACGTTGTGATAGGTGTGGTTCACCTTGGTGTGAAAGAACTCGGTATTTAGCTTTGTATCGGAAAAAGGTGTAAGCGACGTTGTGAAGGCTTCTCCGCCATAAGGAGATTGGTGTCGTGTAGTGTTTACGAACTCTCGAGTAGGTGACTCGGGGAGTGGAGTAGGGCAAGGAAGGTGTCCTTGTAGCCGAACCACTATAAATACTCGTGTCGTGGCTATGTGCTTCTTACTCTTTCTCTTTCATTACACTTTTATATATCTATCTATCAACGTACAACATACACATCTAAATAGATTGACATAAGTCGATCTAAATATTTAAAAATGAAGGTTTAAAATTGGTAAAAATATTCAACCCCCCCTTCTAGTTTTCCACATAAATCTAGATAACCAGTCCAACGGCCACCGCCAAGCACCATTAACTATCACATCACAAACCGAGTCAGATAAATTAAACCCTGCTCGAGCAATATCTCTAGCAGCAAGCGAATCACGAATCGGGCTTAACTCACACCACATATCAAACCAAACCGATGTGTCCTTCCCATTATTGATCTTATGCCATATGAAAGGACGAACCTTGGGTTTAATTGCAAGAAGCTTGCGCCATCCCCAGCTAACATCACCCAAACAAGGGACATCCCAAAAGCTTCTCCCACGAAGTTTATAAGAATGGATCCATTGAACCCATAACGACTCTTTATGTGTCAAAATACTCCAAATGTGTCTAGTCATGAGCGCAATGTTAAAGTCATCCAATCGACGGATACCAAGACCGCCTTCATTCTTTGGCTTACAAATAGATTCCTAAGCAACTTTAGCCTTTCCCTTTTTCATTTCTCCTTGACACCAAAGGAAACCCCTCATAAGCTGCTCTAACTCATGAATAATACGAATAGGAAGGATAAAGACAGAAGCCCAATATAAATGAATCGAAGATAATACATACCGCACCAACTGAAGCCTACCCGCAAGAGATAAGAACTTATTACGCCAATTATTCACACGACCTTCAAACTTTTCAACAAGAACCTTACAGTCCCTATAAAGAAGTCTCGATGATATAAGGGGAACCCCAAGATACTTGACAGGGAGGGAACCTTCTGCAAATGGCATAGACTGGAGAATAGCAGCTTTTATAGCGTTAGGAACATTACAAAAGAAAGCTGTACTTTTAGGGAGACTTGGGACAAGACCCGAAAAGTTCTTGAAATCCTCCAAATCCTGCATTATGACATTAACCGACTCCTGATGGCCTCTAGTGAACAAAAAGAGGTCACCTTTTTCTGCAAGATAAGAGTTAACACTTCCATAACCAACGTAAATAAGTAGGGAGATAACGGGTCACCTTGCCGAAGACCCCGCTTACCTTTAAACCAGCCATGAAGATCCCCATTAACACATATAGAATAAGATGTAGATGAGATACACACCATGATCCATTCGACCATTTTGGAATGAAAACCAAAACCAATCAGAATAGCCTTAAGAAAAGCCCAATCAACCGTATCATATGCCTTCTGAATATGGACTTTAAACGCACATCTAGGTGGCCCTCTCCCTCTATGATAATTCCGCATAAGCTCTTGGGTAAGTAATATATTATCAGATATACGACGGCCAGGAACAAATGCAGATTGATTAATACTAACCAACTGACCAAGGCCCTCTTTAATACAATTAGCAAGGATTTTGCTAATGCATTTATACAGGACATTACAGCAGGAAATAGGCCTATAGTCATTAATCTTAGACGGGGTAGAAACTTTAGGAATCAATTATATAATGGTATGATTAATCTCCTTAAGAAGCTTACCATTAATGAAGAAATCCCAGACAGCAGACATAACCTCAACACCCACAATATCCCATGCTTTCTTAAAGAAAGCAACCGTGTAGCCATCGGGACCAGGAGCTTTATCATCCCCCATAGAGAATATAGCTTCCTTTATCTCAGCATCCGTAACATGACGTACCATTGAATCAGCCAATTGGTGTGGAAGAACATTAGAGAATATACCATAATCATCAAAAGAACTACAATTTCCTTCAATACCAAGAAACTGTTCATAGTGAGCACCAAAGGCACCTGCAACCTGATTACCCTCGTACAAGACATTGTTTGCATCTCTAACCAATTCAATTCGATTACGGGAACATTTGCTTTTAACAATATTGTGAAAATACGCCGTATTAGAATCACCTGCATGAAGCCACTGAACTTTAGATTTCTTCTTTAAAAACCGTTCTTCATCTAATGTAGCCTCCTTATATGCAAGAAGATAGTGAGCATGTTCATCCCGAATGTCTGAATTAGATGGATCCTTATCAATGGCCTTTTGGACCTCATCTAACTCCTTACGAATCCTAACCACCCGCTCATGAAGATTACCGTGACTGTGCAAAAGCTTACGAAAAGGTGATTTCAGCCCCTTCAAACATTGAACCACACGATACATAGCACATCCATGGACATTATTACTCCACCCCGCAGTAACCGTATCAAGAAACCCATCTTTATGAACCAGGAAGTTAGAGAACTTGAAAGGTTTAGGCTTAAGCTTAGTTACCTGAGGAATACGAAGAATACACGGAGAATGATCTGAAATACGATAAGGTTGAAATATAGCAAAAGAACCTGGAAACAAGTCAGAAAACTTCAGATTACCCATCACCCTATCAATTTTCTTCAATGTACCAAATGAGCCTTTTGGTTTCTGATTCCAAGTAAAGTGAAGGCCGGTACTATTAATATCCTCAATCTCCATTCTCTGAACACAGTCTTTAAATTCACGCATAGCAATGTCAGGAGTATAACTACCACATGAATAATCTTCTAATTTAAGAGCCGCGTTAAAATCACCCAAAAAGACCCAAGGCCTACTACGCATAAAACCAGCATGGCACACAAGTTTGGTCCAAAGGGCACGTCGATTAACATAATAATTATCTGCATACACAAAGGAACAAAAAAATGTTTTGCTGTCCGCTCGAATATTAACCTGTACATGCATAACCTGGTTAGTTTGAGACATAATCATAACATCAACAATATCATCATTCCAACCAAGAATAATACGGGACCCCTTATCACAAAGACTACCATTTGACGTCCACTTCCATCGACGACAAACATTACGACATGTATCATACACCACAGATGCATCAACATGAGATTCCAAAACTACACTTAGATTATTTTCATTAACCACATGTCTAACCTCTTTTTGTTTAGGGGAATGGTTCAAACCCTTAATATTCCAAGAGGCGATACTAAACATCAGGAACATTCAGAACAGGAGTGCTTGCCCCCGGTTTATCAAATAAATTACCACATTCATTAAATACATTTTCAACCTCATCATCATCCGCCAAATCATTAATCTCATCAACATCATCATAAGTAGCCAAAGAACCAAATGGGTTAGATGTAGATACATTAGGAGCCAGAATTGGGTTACTTACCGTAGGTGAGGTATGAGCAGGTTAGCAACCCTTATTAGACACATCAGTAAGGACAGTAGGTGTAGAAATATTTGGTGAAATAGAATTACCAACCTGGTTAGTGGCATGACCCGCACTAGTACTAGCAACTCCTTGAGGAGGTTTGGTAGTAGAAGGAGCAGCTTTGGGTCTATACTGCATATTTTTACCAACTGGAATCCCATTAAAAACGTTACCACTTTTATTATCCTTAGCATTCCTCTTAGCTTTACCCTTTTTCCCAACTAGTTGAAACCCATCATTCATATCCTCCACAACCGGTGTAGTCACAATTTTCTTAGGACAAGTGTCAGCAGAGTGGCCAAAAATCAAACAAACATCCCATCTAGGAGGTTTCCATTCATATTCCACCCTAATAGTTTCAGAAGAAAACCCAAGTCGATCCATATAGGGGACCCCAATAGTAATAGATTCCTTAAGGGGAGTATGAGAGTCTATTTCAATTAAGCAACGGGCAAAACTACTCCTACCCCAAGAGTCAATACACATAGAGCTAGTATAAGAATCAAGCATGATAGGCGTACCAATATGTGTTGCAATAATACTAATACCATCCTCAGAAAATACCTGTAACGGAACATCATGAAGTTTAACCCATACCGGAATACGGGTTAAATCCTCTTTCGTCGAACTCGTACTCATGGTCCACTTTTTAAGAATAATAGGACTATTTTTAATCATCCACGGACCTCCTTCTAGAACAGCCTCCAAGCCAAACTGGGAATCAAACTTAAAGAAAAAGAAGCCTTTTGCATTCATCATGATTCGTTTTAAACCATACTTAGCCCAGTTGTTACGTGCAAAATACTCAACAACAGGAAATGCAATACGCTTACCAATGAAGTATCCATACAAGGTGTTATCAAATTTAGTGCTAATATTCTCTACCACCTTACGAGGAATGGATACGTCAACACCATTAAAAATATTATCAACTTTAAGTGCTCGAAAGTTAGACTTACCTTTGATAGGAGTAGATTGAGTACCTTGGGTATGAGCCTGTTGAGAGCCACTAGCAACTCCAACGTAGGTTGATGACTGCATAAATTCAGATGATTGAACAATAGGGCTCTCCTTATTAGAGGAATCATGCGTCACTATACCCTTGAATTTACCAGCTTGACTAGCCACACTAATCCCATCACCTTTAGGCAAACTAATATCATCCTGGTTAAGAACATGACTTCCCGATACAGGTGTAGCATCCAACGAGGCCCCAGCAGCCACATTGACAATCTTGTCTTGGTTACCCACCTGATTATCACCTTTAGCAAGCCTACGAACCTCCTCAAGAGACGGGAAATCAGATTTAGTATACTGATTAGTAACAACACCTTCATCGCCCCAAAATAACGCATCATGTTCACCAGTTTGGACGTTTGGTTTATCACACGAAGCAATGTTTACCTCACTATAGTTCATACCAACGTCTTGAGACGGACCAGCAGAAGAAGTACTACCCAAGGCCAATGACGAGGTATCATCAGATGTATTAAGTTTAGGGTTGCGTAAAACCCTCATAGGCATTCTAGGTTTAGGCGCACCATCAATACCTGCAGCATTCCCTTTCAACCTTTGCATCCGAGCATCCAAGGCTTCCAAATCAACATTAACATCACCACTCTTATCCATATTGCAAAGAAACAACCAGCAGCGAACTAAATAAACAAGAAACCAAATAACGAAACTACTAAACCCTAAAAAACGATTAAAACAAAGAAAGCAGGAAAACCACGACAATCTTCCAAAACGAAGGCCTTAGAGCAGCTAAGGCATGAGTTAAAGCGCAAATCAACTAACCAAAATCAACCATGATAAGCACATATGATTATAGAAACCGAATAATTACGTAACACACAAATGTAATCACATAACTGGAACAGATTAGAGCAATAGAAAAGAGATTTGAGTTAGCATGTTGTCGATTTTTAGAGATTAAGGGATTCAGGGATTCGAACTTATTTTTTCTCCAGAGCACATCGACTTTAGGGTTCACGCCTCTGACTATATACCTTCTTGCTTGCCATTGTCATATATCTTAAACCTTAAAATTGCCAAAGTTCAATTTTCTAGATATATAGGTTGCATGATGTACCTTCTTGGTTACTCATAAGATGGAAATGTTTGTGGGTGGTTTCACATGAGTGAGGGGGGAGATTATAAGGGATGTGTGTGTGTGTTTTAATGTGATGAATATGAAGATGATGTGTTAGGCAAACAAATTCACATAGACTTTTAAATAAAGTTGGTACTGTTCATAACGAGTAATCATGAAAAATGAATATAGACTTTTAACCTTAGAGCATGGGGTATCATGAATTTTTTTTTCTTCATTTGGGCTCCACTTGTGCCACATCACCTTCACATCACTCCAACACACTCACTTAAAAATACCCCCAATTACAACTAACTCAAACCTCTTCATTTGAGCCCCACCCACCCTCATTTTATTTCTTTTCCATATTTTCCAAACACAATTAAATTCATTTCATTTAAATAAAATTACAAAATACAATGATAAAAAAAAAAACAAAATTAAATTCATCTATTACATACAAAATTAAATTCATCTATTTACCATGGGCCATACTCACGAAATGTTTTGTAGTACAGTACAAGTAAAAATCCCATACTTGATGGGCCATATTCCTTGTTCCCCAAGATCTGAAACACAAAACGCATACTCACACACACACACACTAAAAACACATACTAACACACACTAAAAACACAAAACGAAATTTAAAATCAAAAAAAGAAAATAAAGTTGCATCAAACTCTGTCACCTTCTTTGTCTTCTTTCTCGTCGTTGCAATGGCGAAAACACCACCGGCGAGCATGCATGGTGTGGTGGCGAGGGACGAAACGCGCCGATGAGCATGCCACGTTGGAGTGGCGAGATGATTTCGTTACGGTACACTATGCTCTTACCTATATCTATACTACTTATAATGGAAGGATGACCCTCTCTCTTCTAATTTTTTAAGATTTTCATATATAGATTTTAAGCAAATACAACTACTTAAGCTATATTTGCAATTACTTTATGCATAAACACCTACACATATTGACTGGTCAACATTTGTAATTAATGTTATATTTAAAGAATTTTGATAGAACCACAAAAAAGAATCCACACAAACCAATCACTCGCTGACACGTCAGCGAGCGGATGGTTTGTGTGGATTCTTTTTTGTGGATGTATCACACCTCATATTTAAAACACTCATTTGATAAAAAGTATAATTTATAAAACACAATGTACAAACTATTTGAAGCACAAATACAACTAAAAAAACACTATTCAACACATACAATTAATATACTATTTAATTTACCTCTTCACTAAAATATACAACCATTTAACCACAATGTACAATCTAATCAAACAATAAGCCAAACATTTAAAAATAAAGCCATTAGGCTGCCTGTAGTGGTCGGTCAACTGGTTCGGTCGCCGCTGCGTCGACCAAGTCGCAACCATTACAACATGAGGGTCGAACTGGGTCAGTCGGCTCCAAAATTGATGAAGGGTGATTGTGCTGAAGGAAAGAATCAAGATTTTGTTTGTGGTAGCTTCGGTTAACAGGAGATGAATTATTTCCACGGTCATAACTAAAGTTATTGTTATTTGTAATTTAATTATTTAATAAAAGTATGGCCGCATAACATTACATTATCAGAAAATATAGTCACAGGGTACCCGCCGCCGCATCGCGCGGGTACCCTGCTAGTATTCTATAACAATCACTCAATAAGACCTTAATTGGCCTTTTAATCTGTATCCATCACATTAAGTTACAAAAATATGCTTAACTGCACATCTAAATACCAATGTTACATGTATGGATCAATAATTAAAAATTGCATTATGAGTATGAACTAGCTTAAAATGATACATACACTACAACATGTTCGAACGCGGTAAGATGTATAACAATATGTAACAAATGACATCTTTCTTTTGTTTTAAAAGTATCATCTAGGTTTTCAAATGACTAATAAATTTGCGATTTAAATATTTGATAAAATTAAACATTTATACCAACTACATTTACTAAAACATTAAACATTTATACCAACTACATTGTCATGTTACATGTTGGCAACATATGCAGGGTTGTAATAGTAATTTCAGATCACCCTCTCTTCATCTCTTGCTCAAAATATATATTCACATTCAAAGACTTCTAGATCAAAGGAGATTACAATAAACACATAACAATTACATAAAAGATACATATAGATCAAGAGATATATGGATGAGGGATATTATGTAAAATTGGAGGATGAGCACCACCTTCCTTATTATCATCAAAATCATGAAGATCATATCCCTACATCTCTTTTGATTTATCTATATGCAGGCCACTTCTTAGCCAGATGGGGTGCCAGGTTCTATATATCTATCTATCAACCTCTTTCTATATACAGAAATAAATACATGCGTATAATATGTTTGTAGTACCCGGTGAAAGAGCTAAATATATGTGAGAAATGTGAGATTGGATTTTCACTTTTTTGTTAGAGCAATGCTATGTCCTTTTACATATTGTGCCGAATACTTCTAAGCACACGATGCTTATAAATACGAAACTAGCTGCTCACAAAATTAGTGAAACTGCTCAATGCTACAGGAAAAATGAATTAGTTTGCTTTTTACATATATTTAACTTGTTATATGATCATAGCTCTATATAAGCTTGTCATATTTGAGACATTAAGTAATCTTGACATACTTATTGTTTTCGTTGTCTGGAATACCTTATTAGTCACATTCTGATTTGAAAGTAATTTTTGTTGAATTGATTCTAAAGCACATTTTTATGGATTTAAATAGGATGTGGGAGTTTTCTGTAGGGTTGTATATGATAAACGTTTGGCCGGATTCTTTGCTTATGGCTGCGGCTTATGGGGTGGTTGAGTCAGCATCAACCACCATATTTGGTCCCCTCGTAGGCCAATGGATCGACAAATCCACTTATCCAAAGGTTCAATCTTTATTACGTGTTTGAGTTTTTATCGTATATCATGTCCCATAAAACGGCACGTACAAATACATAAGGTCGAGACAAAATGTGCACACACCGCCTTAGTTCTTTAGTAGGTTCACGGATTATCTATCAAGATTGTACGTCATCACTTGTGAATATAAGAGTTAACAATATATATCAAATATACATCAGTTTGATAAACAAAAGTGCTCCAAAGCTTAGCTAACTATGAATCTGTGATTGCTTATTTGTTATGCTGAACTAAAATGTGAATTGTTGAGTATATTGAAACGAATTTATTAGTTAAGAATCTATTTATTTGTAAATATATACAATATTATACAATCATCCAAGCATAAAACCTTTTTCAAGTCATGGCCAAAAACCTGAGGTGGACATGACACCACCAACTCCTCTATCTCTTTGTATGCTTGTGAATAACCACTTAGTTTGTACATCATATTCGATCTCTAGGCTTGTGAAAAAATCACTTTGTTTATGTATCATATTCATTCTTATTTTAGAAGTTAAACTTCTCATCCGTAGTTTTTGTCGCTAAGCCTGAACTTGTTCGTGAATCCTCAAATTTAAAAAGTTCAAAAGTCGAGTTTTTATTTTATTTTATTTTATTTTATTTTATTTTATTTATTTTGGAAAAAATAAAGGAATAAAAGAGACTCTTTGACATAAGTTAAAGAGAACTCAAGTAAAACAATATTAATCAAGAGAACATATAACAGTCTAGAAACAAATAGACCGGGTCAAAAAGTCACTGTAACAACAACCACGAGCTAGGCTACTGGGCGTACATCGATAAAAAAACTGAAGAAACACAAGTGATCCACTAGGAAACCAAAAACACGAAAACCACTAAAGACTGACATCGAGTAGCTAGGAATTCAACACCAAATAACTCCAAGACAAACATGCGAAAGTTAGGCATTGAGTAATGAGTATAATGTATCATTGTTATAGAATTCCTAATCCACCGCTGGATACTTCAATGTATTTAGTGCTTGATCGAGTGTGTCAATCATAAATGTATTTAAAAATTATAATCTTACTCCTTTTTTATATAATAGGTTCTACGAGCTTGGCTGTTAACACAAAACCTCTCATTCATGGTTGCCGGAGTTACAGTGGTCGCACTTTTAATCTCCCCAGACTTACGTGCCACCAATGTCACTGCATTCACTTTACTTGTTGTGCTGACCAATCTCTCCGGAGCTACTGCTGTTCTTTCAACTCTTGCTGGAACCATTCTGATCGAAAGAGAATGGTATATCCATAAACTAGTTTGGGTAAAAAAAGAACAGTCTACTTGTTGACTTTTGAGGTCAAACAATCCAATTCGGACCGTTAAAGATTTTATATCCCTTAAAAAAAGAACAGTCTAATTGTTGACTTTTGAGGTCAATCTTCTTGTTCCAATCTTCATAACTTAAACTAGTTCTTTTAGCATGTAGAAATATTGAGGACTACCCTAATCTAGAAATATGTTAATTTAAAATTTAGTTTGACCACAAAGTCGAACTCCATTGTCATTTTGTGTTGTAGACCATAGTCCAATTGCTAGTTTGACTTTTGAGGTCAAACAGTCCTGTTCAAACTCTATAGATCAATCTAGTTCTTTTAGGATATAGAAAGTTTACATGAAGACCCTAATCGAGAAATGCGTTCAGCGATTAGATTTGGACATGTCGTGTCTGACCTCAAAAGTCAAACTCAAACTATCGTAATCCATCATTTTTCTAGCCAAAGACAGTGAAATAGATTCTGTATATCTTGACAGGATTGTGGTGATATCCGAAGGGCGTTCTTCAAACTTCCTAACAAAGATGAATTCAAGAATACGGAGAATTGATCTAATAAGCAAATTATTTGCGCCTGTTGTCACTGGATTCATCATCAGTTTTGTGTCAATGATTGCCTCTGCAGTCAGTTTAGCACTTTGGAACATATTCTCGGTTTTCTTGCAGTATTGGCTCTTACACTCAGTATATAAAGGGATCCCTGCTCTATCAGAAAGTAGCAAAAAACGAGGCTTAAAAAGCACCATACTAAGAGATCAAGAACAAGCCCCTTCTACTTCTCGGGAACAAGGTAGCAGACACCACGACAAATTTGATCATACTGAAGGTGTTTCTTCAGGTAGCCTGATGGTTAGAAAACTATTCAAAAGGGTATCTGATAGTACGTTTGTTCATGCTTGGCGTGTGTACCTTCAACAAGATGTCGTTTTACCTGGACTATCTCTAGCTTTACTGTATTTTACAGTCCTCAGGTGCGGTACTAGCATTCTAGATTGGAAAAGTATGATATTAACATTGAGTTTTTGAAAGAATAGCGGTTTTTTTGCAATGAAAAAAAATATTGTCCTAAAATTTGAGAGCCCTTTCTTGATTTATTTAGTATTGTTTTTGTGACAGTTTTGGGACTTTAATGACTGCTACATTGCAATGGGATGGAATACCAGCGTACATAATTGGAACAGGCAGAGGAATAAGCGCGATCATTGGTATCTTGGCTACATTTTTGTACCCTTTTATGGAGTCACGAATATCAACACTTCGAACAGGACTTTGGTCAATCTGGTCACAGGTAATCTAAGGCCTTTTCTTCTAAAGATGTTGAAATGCTAGCTAAAGTTATATTTTTGTTATATGTAGTGGACTTGCCTCTTGATTTGTGTCAGCTCGATATGGGTTAAAAACCACACCACATCCGCGTATTTATTGATGGCGGGTGTAGCAGTATCACGTCTGGGACTATGGGTGTTTGATCTATCGGTCATCCAACAAATGCAGGTTACTTCAAATCCTGAAATTTGTAGAAAATGATCAAATTTGAGTTTTATAACTTTAGCTTCATTTTTGAAACAGGATCAAGTTTCTGAATCTGACCGAGCTGTCGTTGGAGGTGTTCAAAACTCAATCCAGTCTTTTTGGGACTTAATGACATACGTTATGGGGTTAATCATTTCCAATCCTCAGGTGATTCTTTTTTATTCATACCAATTACTTTTAATTTTTCATAGATTTATGCCATCATTATTTTGCTTTGTTTTTTTTACATAGCTTTTTTCTTTCGTGTTCTTAGGATTTCTGGAAGTTGAACTTGTTGTCGTATGGGTTGGTGACGATTGCTGCGATTATGTATAGTGTACATATATATCGCGTTAGAAAGCATATCTTTCATTTTGAGAAGTTGCCCTTGTGGTTTCATAGATCTGTATAACCAGGGACATAGATTTGTTGTTGTAAATTGCTTTTGTAACTTTAACTTAGGTGCTCATCTATCTTAGATAATAGTTACGGCATGTAAAGGTACAAACACCAAAACAGGACGATATACAAAACAGAGCAAAAAACAGAGCTATATGCTGCTTCTGTTTTATCCAATATATTGTGGTACTAAAACAACATATATCCATTTATGTCAATGTATTAGCGTGCTGTATGTCAACCTTACTGATAGTTGTTCTGTGAAGTTGTTTAATCGGTAGTACTCTACATACAGATCCAATACTTTTAAATTCAAACTTTGTCACAAAAAGAACAATTCAAAACAAAATGTAATCACGCACGTAGAAATTTCCAAAGTTTGTGTATCATAACATGAGAACTAGAACAGTAGTGGCGTGCAAGCAAACTCTATGAATACCTTCTTGCGCTGAAGTTCCTCAATAGGTGCACCTTGTGAAAGGTTTATGGATAATTATTAATATTAGTACGACCGGATTCGAACTCGAGACTTCGGGATTGCACGCATTACGTATGAGAGTTTATGTTAATAATTAATATATAAAATGTAATTATTAATTATTAGTCACGAAATAAAACATAATGATAGTTAAATATTTAACGAGGTTTGGTAAACGGTCGTTAAATGTAAACTAAGAGGACTATGAATGAAATTAGTGGACAAGAAGGATCTAGAATCCCCTTGGGGGAGCATGGCCGGTCGTGGGCTATTAAACCCAAGGAGGTGGGATTTCTTGGTCACCAAGTTTTGAGAAACTATAAATACAAACCCTTGTATTCATTATTCTCCTAATCTTGGATCACCAATAGACCTAATTTCTCTTCTCCTCTTCTCTTTCTTGTGTGGCCGGTCGAACACCCAAACACAAAGGGTTTCGATTTGCTTAACTCAAGATTAAGTATTTGGTTTTATTTGTGATTCAAGAAACTAGCTTTTCACTTCAATTCGCTAATAGTACGTGTGTACAAGAACGAAGAACAAACACGCTTGAGCTTGTGAATTCCTTGGTGGTCGATCTTGGTTGGATCGAATTATATAAACCCTAAAGTTAGGGTTTGAGGTTTTGTTCTTGTTCTAATCATCGTTTGATTCTTGAATTGCTAAAAGGTACGCACTTTCTCGTTCGGTTAATTACTTACATGTATTATTCCTATTTACTTCCGCTGCATGCTTTGATGATGTTATTTGATTTTATATAATTGTTATGAGTATTAAATCCCAACAGTGGCATCACGAGCCGTTAATATGATGTAATTAATTACCGAAACACATAAAAATTGAATCTTTATGATTATATGCATGCGTTTTATGGTTTCTAGGGTTTTGAATTCGAAACCCTAATTTTATTTATATAGAGTCGATTACCCTTAATTTTATTTAATTAGGTTTTAATTTTGTAAAAGTTGTAGAAACCCTTGGATTGCATGCTAATTTTATGTGGTTAATTAATGAATAATTGTTATGTGTCATGTAATATGCGTATCTTGGGTGATAATTGTTATGCGGAATCCATGGTGGAACATGCATGTTTTGCCATGGAGTATTGTTTGTAATAAATTGTTTAGTTGATACTCACATGATCTATTTATTTAATAATTACTGAATTGGGGAAGACCTCAATTATAACTAATAAAAATTCGTTATGTGCTAATTGGTATATTATTAACTTTGGCTTACGCAATCGACTTGTCGATGCATGTGGCTCATCTACTTGTAGGTGAAAGCCCTAGTTAATATATGCATTTATTTACGCCTAGAATTGTTTATTAGAGTTTATTGAAATAATTATGCATGTGGCTAATTGTTTTTTTTACATATGTTAAATTGTTTAGTTATATGTTTATATTATTTGAGTGTGTTTAATTTTTTATTAAAGTGTTTTTTTTGTTTATATATTGTTTGACATGTTAGTAAGCAAAAAGGGTTTTTGAATAGAAAAATTAAATGGACTAAATAATGGCGAAACTGATTTGTTATCTAAGTATTATTCTTGAACTTTTAATCGATTGATGCGACTGTACTAAATGGTTAGAACGGCTCACCCACTAGAACAAACTATAAAGGGGTTAATTAAGAAGTGCGCACAGTCGCACTGAATGGATGTCTAATGTTATGCTTTTACGCTTACCTGGTCCTCTGCCCCCTGTGAGTTCGATTGGAGCTACCTAGTATAACCATTCCATGTACGAAGCATCTTAGTGCAAAGTTGTAAGTTTCTCAACGCATCGATTAAAACTTTGTTGAATTCAATCTTAGCAATTAAATCTCATGTAAGTTTTTCGAAAATATTAAATTATAAAGTTGTATGCATGCTTCTTTATACATAAGTTTTGATTACACATAAAAAATTGTACCCTTTAAAATTTAAGTTTATGCCATCTAATGATATGAAACACTTGAAGTTGTAATTTAGTTATGTGAGACCTTGAGCTAGCTTACAATAACAAGGTGAATCTTTATGTTGTGTGAGATCTCAGCTTAAATAATTTGCAGTTTCTAAATTAGACAACTTAATTAAGTTAGTTAGTGAGACCTATGACTTAAGGCATAAGATGGGATAAAACATGCTTACATTTTGCATAATTGTTTGGCAAAATTGTAAATCCCATATTTTCTAGGAATTGAAAACTTGTTTGTCAATTATTGTTCTTCGACAATTACCTATTCTATACTTTCATCACTAGCAGATCAACTGATGTGGTGAAACTATGATAATGAGGGTCCTAGATTCAAGAAAAATTCTATGGTTAATATGAATATTGACCAAGGATATTTTATTTTCTTGAAAGATTTAATTATCGAAAATACTAAAATTGAATTTTGTTAATTCTTTTGATTGTATTAATGCAACTTTAAACCGTAAACGTAGTTTGGGCTTTGGTAAATTGATCTAGTTCTGTTTTCAAACAAATGTTTGATCAAGAAAAATTTACTAAAAGACAAACATAAACTCTTTTCCATGGAAGAAGAGTGAGACTAAATCCTATTCCTTTTCATGATTGAGAAAGGTATGTTAGGAATATTAGAATTGTCTAAATTCTAATATAACTCATAACAACTTTAATAGTTAAGAAAATTGCACACCATGTTTTCCTTAAGAGATTTCATTACCCTCTGTTGGTGATTGAATTCTTATATGACATTTTGGTCAACTAGAAAACATGTTTGACATTTTATGAGTTATTAAATTAGAAGCTAGACTAATTACCGCAAAATTGATAAAAGACAAACTAGTATATTTTATCTAGTTATTTTGTTTTGACTAATTGAAGGTGCTACACATCATTATGGCGATGGTAGACCCATTGAGGAAGAAATTGCATGCTCAATTTTTCAAGTTAATAGCATTGATGGATAATCCATCATCTACAGAGTAGAATACACTCTTTTAGTACTTAAGTAATTGTTACGAATGGTCTTACGAAGGGGTAGCAACGTAATAGCACGCTATTTTCACTGGTTAATGAAAAACTTACAATGTTGTCAAATCCAGTGGGAGTATGGTGTATTACTGAATAAGACATTATTGTAACGTTGAATAATTCAGTGGGAGTTACAAGATTTGTCATCTTGGTAGTAACTCAGATTATTTCTAGATTTTCTTGAAATAATACATTACGTTCAAAAATGTAGACATTCATATTCTCAAGGATAGTTATGAACGTTTCCTTGATAAATAAGTGCTCCTACATCTACTTGTAATGCTTATATATCTATGACACTATCATATTGCTCACATAAACAAACGAATGTCATGGTGTTTATCTATATGGTGTTGTTCTATGCACAAGTGGGAGAAGTATTTATTGTGTGCAAAGGAACAACACATACAAATATGCTTAATGGATTCTCTTGAGGTAAGAGATTAATGTTCTAATAAGATTGACTTGTTTAGAACATGTGTCAAGATTATAACATAGACTACTTTTATGTCTTATGTCATTCAAATCATAGAAACACTTGAAGTTACATTTTAGTTTAAGTGAGATCTTGGCTAGATTGTAATCTCAAGGTAAATCTCCACTTGTCGTGGGATCGGGCGTGGATGCTTTTACAGTTTCTTAAGTTGGACACTTCATGGAATGACATAATTAAATAAAGTAATACTATCTTAAATATTTATGTATTTTTAGAATGACATAAATAGATAGAGTAGTATATTAACTTGAAAATAAATTAATTGAAACCATGATGTGGTGTTCATAATTACTTTAAATTATAAATGTTTATGTGTTTCTTTGTAAAGTCACAAACATGAAGTCTTTTCATTATTACAAGACATATAATAAAAAGTAATACGTTAACTTATTATGTCTTCTTATTAAGACATAAAGTCATTGGTAAATGACTTATAACGTATAATGAGATTATAACTGTTTATGTTTTCTAGTTGAGACATGGACATGAAGTGACTTGATCAAAAGTACTTGAGTTATAAAGCATGCAATTGGCTTGGAATTTTATTTTACCATTAAGATGATTTAATTGGTAAATAGGTAAGGCAAAAGGAATATGTTTGTAAAACCCACATTTTCGAACACGATGAAATACCCAAAATACCCCTTTAATTTCGAACTTATTAAAGACGTTAATTATTAAAATATTTCGTCACGGCTATAACTTAATTATCTAAACCATTATTATCCGAAACAAATAAAAGTAATACGGAAATAAAACCTACGCTAAAATAATTTATACACGTTTATTTTGGTGTCACACGTTTTCTTTTTAAATTGTCCCTAGCCGATTACAAAGTATAGTGCACAAATGTATTAAGTTCATGATTGACGTATTTTTGGCATGTCTCCATTTATTTTTCCTTGATTTGAGGCACTTCCATTTTGTTCACCCATTTACTCGGACTCAATAAAGTACCGTATATCTTTTTTTTTGTCACACTTTCACAAAATCACAAAAGATTCAAAACCCTAGCACCTACCTCAAAACTCACGGCTGCCATTTATTTTCTGCTCCACTTTTATTCGATCAAGGAAGGCAACAAAGGATTCCATTCATGATCTTGGGAAGGCTCGTTATCGTGAGTTTGTGGCTGGAACCGTACGTGGCTGTTTCGACCCATTCTCCATCTCTTCTCCGAGTTTCTTTCTTGCAATCACGCCACAAGGGTAACCCTTTCGACTTCGTTAATTATTCCCTTGACTGTTTATTTTCTTTTCCTTCGAATGTATGCATGAATCGCCTAGAGTGCAAGAATAATCGAATATTTACGTCGCATGAAATAACAAGAGTAACGTGATAAGAACTTGTGCATTCGCAACATTTTTGTTCCGTTTTGATCGTCCCATGATTGTTATAAGTCGACCCATGTTTATCTACCTTTAGTCGACAAACTGTACACCTAACAGGCCCTAAATATCTAATATAAATGGTCACATTGGAACTTGTTGGTCTCGGTATGAAACTGTATGATATAATAATCCTATGCGCATGTTGAAGCTTTGGTTTGTGTCTTGCATGTATGGTTGTTAACGCTATGCATGAATATCACTTTAAAAACTTATGTCATATAGTAATATGCACTTGTGTGAATATCATATGAAAGACTTGAATACAATACGCTATGCATGAATATCATACTAAAGACTTGAACATGCATGTGATAGACTAGATCGATAGAGGCATACACGCTGGTGTTAGACATCAGTAACCAAATTTGATATAATGCATGAATCTTGCTAGACTTAATGGGATTACATGTGAAAAGGAAGACTATAAAAATTGAATATGTATGAATTGTGTCGTGTGGGGTAACTTCAAGGGTAATCGCGGGAAAAAGAGTTGAGTCATTTTGTATTTTGAAAGCACGTCGAGATAGTTGAGTCGGGGTTCAATCATAATACGTATCTACTTGGTCGTAAATATTAGTCATTTGAACCGCGAGCGAGCTTAAAGATAGTCGATCAAAATATGAAAACACATATTCTTTCTTTAATAGTGCATGAAATCTTTGATAAGTTTTATAAGGCATTTAAAGTATAACTACAATATAAACCTTACACTTTGAGATAATTACCATGTAAACTCTATACTTTGAATTATGATCATATATAGCCTTAAATAGGATATTTGTCATATTAAACCTTTAAGGTTACCATTTATCATTTGTAACCCCTAAGTTTGGCTAATTAATGATTATTACCCTAAAATATATAATTCGGTGTATTAATAAAACGAGAATGCGCTTAACCAAATTAAACTCTAAAAGTATTAATGCGATTCATAATGAGTATTTAAAATCCGCTATAACATTAAATGATCTAATAATTATTATGCGAACCGTAATCCGTGTAGATTCATTGAAGAAGGCATGACGTTGTGTCTTCGTTTTTGTTCATGCGTTGCTTTCCTTTCATTGGCGTTAAGGTACAGATATTCTATCCCTTTTCAGTAGGGATCTCTCATGACTTTCCGATCCTTGAATTTTTTCCACTTATGATATTCCATTGCTATGATTCCCTTTTCCTATGATCCTTTTGATATGATTTATGATATGATCCTTTGATATGATTCGATTCGTTATGATATTCGTTTACTATGATTATGATTCCCTTTCGTTGATATGATATGATATGGTATGTTATGACTATGCTTCTTATGCTTTGTTTCTTATGTTGCTCGAGCTAACTAGTCATGGAGGTACCATGACCATGTCATTGATGGCACCGATGGCATGACACCATCTGTGGCGATGTGATTACTCCACGGCGTCCCCATTTATGTATGTATGTTATGAGATCTCTTGGCCATTATGATATGTGTGTATACTTGCCATGAGCAGGTGTACATATATGATTTATGTTATGTGGGGGGCGTATGGATGCATCCTAGGCTTATGATATTATGATATGTTTATGGCATTTGGCTGTGCGTGCCTTGCACCCCTCTCGCATTTATGGTACTCGTGAGGTCTCCCCTCCTTGTACACTTATGAATTGACGGTTATGTATGTATGTAGTGTCCTTCATGTGTCATGTTGGACGTTAGGTTATGCGCTCGTGGCAATATTCCTAATGATTCATTTTGACTCCTTATGATTATCTGATTCGTATGACTTTGACCTCTTACTCTTATTCCGTTACTTCAGACTACCATTCCATTCACGTACCGGGTTATTATATGATTATTGAGTTTTTTTTATGCTTTTACATGTTTATGTGACTACTGGTTACCATGCTATGATATAATTAATATGCGATTATGTGATTCACCTATTGTCATCAGATTATATGTTACCTTACCGTTAAGTGACCCCTTTGATCTGTGTGGTGACCATGCTAATGTGAAATCGATTGTTTTGTATGTTTATTATGTACACTCCGTTCGGTTAATCTCGTGGACTTTGACTATCCGATAGTATCTTTATCTGCTTGTTGTAGACCTGCCATGTTTGCATTTCTGTTTATGCTACGTTTTGATTGGGTAAATGGTTCAACTTATGACATTTGGCTTGTTAATTTGTTCAATTGCCCTGCTAAGTCTTTAATTCATTCAATTATATAGTTATACTCTATTCCTACTTGTTACGTGTGAATGCCATGTGTTGACTGATGTTAGTATTCCGCTGTTATGATGCTGGTTATGTTTTCAACTAAGGGTTTTGACATGTGTGATTGCCATGCTCACTTACTAATTAATTTGCTTCCGCTTGCCTTTAGATTTTTGTTTGACTTGTACGTCTTCTGATTTCCTAAATTGATTGTATGCCATATATACGTTGTGTGGATACGATGTCTGCTATGCTTGCTTATGTTTATGTACTTGTATGCCTGGTTTGTATGTGCTGGTAAATATGTCATCGATGCTTTGCTTTGCTTCGTTCTCCTTGTTATCTGTTTCTTTTGGATATCTGTATAATTGTGTTCTGCAGGATCCTCCTTGACTCATTGGTTCCCTTTCGTTGCGACCTTGTTATCAGTTCCTTATTGCATTTCGCATTTCTAATTTTATTTAACTTTCGTTTTGTTATATCT
Source organism: Chrysanthemum makinoi (assembly GCA_910596185.1). Lineage (NCBI taxonomy): Eukaryota > Viridiplantae > Streptophyta > Magnoliopsida > Asterales > Asteraceae > Chrysanthemum > Chrysanthemum makinoi. The sequence goes on along the minus strand of OU343225.1, from coordinate 62,663,155 downwards.
GTTCACTGAGCTTTTTAAGCTCAGCCGCATTTCTTTTCCTGCGGCAGGTTTTAGGTTTGAAGAGGGGCTTCGATGGGCTGAGAGTTAGAATATCGGAGTGGGCCAACCCTAGTACCTTATTACCTTGGGACTTATTTTGAAGAACTTTTGTTTTGGGATTTTATTTCATTTTGGATATTGTATTTTCCTTGTCAGTCAATTGTGTATATGATTTGATACCTCATTTTGAAAGCTTCCGTTTGTAATGATTGTCAAGTTTATCACACAAATCAACCACTTGTGAATGGTCAACCATAATAAAATTCAAACAGTCTAAAACCAATGCAATTTCCCTTGGAATATAGTGGATTCCCGGGTCGTTAAGTCCCATGGAGACTGAATGGTGTTTAAAACGTTCAGATGTCGAATGATCACTAAGGATAATGATCGGTAAGGATTGTGAATGATAATAACACTACTGATTGATTGGAATTGTATTTGGATACAGAACTGTAAAGCACAACAATCAGATTAAACAAATGTGAACGCGTACGTTTAATAAACTACGTAAACGTACAAAATAAAACGTGAGTTTTAAGAAATAAAAGACCTACAAATATGAAAATGATATTTTTACAAACCTAATAATAAAAGAAAATTATTAAAAAATTAAAATTATTTTTATAACTATTTATTTAATTATTATTAATTAAAAACTATTTATTAATTATTTAAAATACACTTAAATACAAGAAAATATAAAATTAACCAGGAAAAATGAAATTTTAACTTAGAAAAATCTAAAATATTAGAGAACTAATTTTAAAACTGAAAATATATTTTTTATGGTTTTTATTTATTTTTTATTAATTATTTAATACTTTTTAACTATTTTAAATTCTAATAAATACTAAAAAAGCTAAGAAAATTATGAAATTTTTTATATAAATATCCTATGATGACAGAAAACTAAGAAAATTATAAAAACAGGAAGTGCTTAATAATAAGCTGAAAAAGAAAATTAAAAAACTAATTTCTATTAAATAAACGCTATCACTATTTTTAAAATGATGTTTTTGTGATTTTTCTTTTTGAAAACTATTATACTACTGAAAATAAGTAACTTTAATAAAGACAAAAATTTTACAATTTAAAAATAAGCAGTTTGAGAGCTTATTAGCTCAACAGTGAGCTTATGAGTTTATTTTGATGTTAAGCTCAAACAAGCTTACAAGCTAGAACCAAAGTTAGAATAAGATGCAACAAGCTACAAGCTACTTATATGAAGCTAAAAAGCACAAAGAATTATACTGAAAAGCTTAAAATAAGCAAATAAGCACTTGGCTTCTCAAAGTTCTAAGACAGTTATGGGACAGAGTTTAAAGGACAAAACAAGTGGGGTCCACAGAGCTTAAGCTCTCAAACTTGGCTGAAACAGATAGCCAGCTGGGTTTTGAGCTTAAAGGAACCAAGAACAACCCTTAGGGTTCACTGATGAGCTTATGACAAGCTTTTGAAAAAGCTTGTAGACATGAGTAAAGACTCGGTATATCTGAGTCAGTGTATACAAGAATTGGGACAAACTAAAAGCTTGTTGCAGCCCTACCAAATAAGCTGCAAAATGGAAAATAAGCACTGGTCCTGTAAAATGGCTAGATTGGCTTTCCAAAAAGCCAAGGTTCATAAGATGAGGTTCACTAATAAGCTCTTGATGAGCTTGTGAAAAAGGGTCACTCAACTGTGCACAGGGCACATTTTTAGAAAAGGACTTAAAAGAAACTAAAAATAAGCGTTTAATAAGCTAACTAGAAAATATAAAACATATTATGATTAAGATGAGCAGCTATATTTTAATATTCCTAAAGCTCAAATCTTGAAAGCTAAAATTAAGTCCTATATAAAATTATCTATTTTATTCAAAAACTGCTAAATTGAAAATTTTGACTTTTTATATAACTCTAATAAGTTGACTTAAGTGAACTTTAAATTAATCCTACTCACTAATTATGTTGTATTAACCTAAAATAAGATGGAATTAAGCTAAGTTAACAAGTTCTAAACAACTATGATGACTTTTAGTTCCTAAATCCTAACAGTTAACTAGATAAGTGAGATTAAAAGTATTTTTGACTTTTTCTTAAATAAGGACTGGTTTTCTTTGTTGCAATAAGATATTAGGTACTTATGTGACACAAAACAATAACAAGAAACAACACCAACACTCTTTAAAACAGTTAAACAAGCAAATCCAAACAGTCCTATATGAAACTGTTTTGAAGCTTTACATACTAAAACAGGTTTTTAAAGCAAGGAATCTAGTGATTATCTTATAATAACTATATTAAAACAGATTTAAACTAAAATTAACAAACTTTAAGCACTTATACTATGAAATGCAAATTATGAGAAATTGCTTACAAATTGAGTTCAAGCATAAAACAGAGAACCAAAGTACTGAGAACACAACCTATAGCTTCCCAAGAAGCTCTAAACCCAAGGCAATCCAAAATTCACCTTGCTCCAGCTTTCTCTCTTCTTCATTCTTGATTTTTTATTTTTCACTAATTTATTTGGTATTTTTGGTATTTTTCTTTTTGATACTAAACAGAGTTTTAAAGGTTACTAAAAGCTTAGAAAAGCTTTATAAGGAGCTTAAGTGAGCTTATGAGTCCAAAGCAACAACTAACAACAACATTAACACATATTGAGATTTTTGAAATGAAAATTGCATAAACTGAATTTGAAACTTGAACACTGAAATTGATTATTGAAAAAGATTTACAATACACTGAACTTGAGAAAAACAATACTTGAAAGCTAAGAAATACACTGGAAAGCTTAAGTTAATTAAAACGACTAAAGAAATTAAAAATTATTCTAGATATATCTTTACATTGCTTCTCCTTCCTTCTTTATAGCCTTTTGGAGTTCCCACTAGCACTCTGGTCATTTCCCACTTGCAATCATGGCCATTGATTTCTCTGAATTCATCCTAGCCTTTAAAAGCTGATTTTGGCCAAAAGTGGTACTAGTGAATTAGAGCAGGTTTAGAGCAATTAAGGATTTTTGGGTGATTGTGGAGGTGGAGGGGACAAGTTGGGAAGTAGATATGGAGCTAGGGTTGATTTGGCGGTAAAACAGGTTTTGAGGTGAGATTGGAGTGTTTGATGGTGGGGATGCATTAAATGCAAGGTAGGCTAATGAGAGGAGGGGGATGAGCTGGAGAGTAGTATAGGTGAGGTGGAAAGGTAGTGAGGTGGTGGTAAAAACCACTGGTTTTGGGTTTACAGGTGATGGTGAAGACGAAGAACGATATAACGGTATTTTGGCGCGTTTGACTTTGTTTGACTATTGGATATTAATAACGGGAGGGTCAAAATATGGTATTGGCAGGGTCAAATGGATTATGGGTGGCTCAAGGTTCATGGTTCAAGGGTCAAGATATTTGGGCTTGGGTTTGCATTTGGGCCAGCTGGTATGTGGATTGGATTTGTGATATTAATAAAAAGGGTCCGGTTTGGTAGCTTAATAACACAAGGACCTTTTATGCAATTTCTGATTTCTCAAGGACTGAACCTGCCATTTTTCCAAAGTTATCACAAGGACCTATCTTGCCATTTATGAATAGTACAAGGACCACATTTGATTATTTTCACTTTTTAAATATCCGAGGACCTTTTATGACAATTTTCAAACTTTAGGGACTAAAGTTATCATTTTGACCAAAGATTCATTCAAGGACCATTTTTGACAACTTAGAATATTTCAGGGACCTTGAATGATAAAACTCCACATTTTTGGATTCCAGGGACTAGATTTGACAACTTTTGAAACTTGGGGACTAAAACTGCCAATTATGCAAACTTGATACGTTTTTCATCTGATTTTGGTATTTTTGCATTTGAAACACATAAAACACTTATTTGTGATATTTTTATCATTTTGATGCATTTCTGAGTGTTTTCATATGTTTTTGCAGTTTAAAAGGTATAAAAATGATGAGTATTTAGACACTCATTAATTTCATTTGTATGTTCTGATATGACACCAGAATGTGACACTTCTACCCTTGCCGGGTTGGGGTGTTACAATGTTTATCTTACATATTGTTAGATTGTCTTACAATATTAATTCTAAATGAAATACTGTATGTATATGGAATGTTCAGTTAGAAGAATCAAACATTTGTTACATTGTTTGATTCAAGATAACTATATCTTCTTTTCTTCCAAAATTTATCAAGGTTAGAAAATTGAGTATTGATTGGATATACTTAATAAACTCAAACCTAGAAGATTAATAAGACACCATTTTAGTATGGAATGTGATGAATCACATTGAGTCTTATATTGAAGTTTTGAATTGTTAAAACTACTTATGGAGTAGGTTATTAACGAACAAGATTTACGAACTGTCAGTGTGTTTTGTAATATCCCAAAAGAAAACAATTTGGTGTTGTTCTACTTGCTAAAGTATTTATAGATAGTCTTTAAATTACAAAAGCAAGTGCGAGTTTTGTTTAGATCTTGAAAAGATTAAATTACAATTACAAAACACATAATCTTCTAAAACACACTAGTGAATATCATGATGAGGTTAAAGCTGATAAACCTCAAGATGATGGAATTCTCATTCATAGATCCGCAAGGATATCTCAGATATTTGATATGATGAAAAATATGAATTACAGGATCATGGTAAACCTGTTAATCATAATGATATATTACCTAATATTGAATTGTGGAAAATTATTCATACTATGAATGTTAAGATGCTGTCCAAAGAGATAATCAACTTTGTAAACTTGGTTTATCTTAATAAAGATGAGTTTCTTCAAAGGAAGGAAAACCCTAGCGGTTTAAATTCTTTGTGGAGAAATCATATGAACAATATTGTACATGTGTTTAATGCATGACTTGTGACGAGATTATTAATCACACTTAAGCAATTAACTGTGATTGAATATTCTTTCCTTGGCACATTAAATATATAATGATTATGATTGTCATACTTAATTTCATTTATATGAAATCTGACAATGAATATCAAAAACTCTTTGTTGTGTGATTACTTTTGCGAGGACGATAAGTAATACAAAGGAGTTTTATGAATTCACATAATCTTTGGAAATGTACAAAAGACAAGAATCCATTAATGGATATATGCATGCATCTAGGAGAGGATTCTTATGTTTAACTATTAAATCCAAGTTTTGGTTTAAAAATTAAAATAAGATAATTTCTAAGTATTCCTGAAAGCTAGTGGGAGTATTATATTTATTTTCTTTAAAATCTTATATGATGTGGGTAGTAACATTCCATCTAAGATAAAATGTTAAGTTCTGGTTTGGAATGGAACTTCACTTGAAAGATTTAGAAAATAAGACATACAACCTTGGAAAATATGTTTATAAACATGTGCGGTTAATAAATGAGTCTAAAAGAACATGATATATCATTTGGAAAATGGATATGTAGAACATGAATAAAATCTTAGTTTGACACAAGGATTTTTCATGAACATCATGTGATTGTTGTATCATGCTTAAAGGCAAGATGATTTGACAACATTGATATCTAATGAAGTTATTAGAATGAATATTCTAATAGAATATGTTTGAATCTAGAATTACATTCCTCAGCCTGGAATTGCTCTCAAAATTCTATAGATGAGCAATACAACAATTGTTGCGTAATTGTCATAGCCAACAAACTTGAAAGTTTGGAAGGCATCAAACATTACACTGTAGATATTGAAGTTTACGAGATTTTTAAAGAGCATATTGTTGTTTGTATACAATGTTGCTGGTTTAATTGAGATGACACTCAATACTAGTCATGGTAGGATTTCATTCTTATAAATGACCATGTGAACTAGTTGTGCTCAACTAAGAGCATAGTTGCATTATACAATAAAGAATTAGAATGCTTTAAACTTTAAAATTGTTTGAAAGTTTGATTGTCATAAATTGGTGGTTGAGGATGTCACACACTTTATGAAATATTATGTGGCAATATCAAAATATTTTGAATGCACACATACAAGAACTTCACTAGTTGAATTCTTGAAATAAGTATTCTCAAAATTCCAATAGATCAAAGTTAGTTGAAATTATGCCTTGTCAACAAGTATGAGTGTCATTACTTGAGGCATAATTCATTAACAAATATTATCATGTATTGATCTATTTAGTATTTGGATAAGGGATGTTTTGAACAAATATTATTTAAATGAAATAAAATATTGGTTATGTTTATTTTCATTTTCTTAATATTATATCCTATATTTGCATGTTTAATCCGTGAATAGCTTATGTTATTCTAAATAGTCCGTTGTCGATCAATGATGTGGGAATGTCATTGAATTAAGACAAATATGAGTTTTGGTAGAATATACTTTTAAAGTATATTGATGCGTGGGACATACCAGATTCACATGATATTCAATGAATTGAATATAGGACTCATCCCAACTTTACATGATGATACTTTATGGATCTTTGTCATTAAGTATATCATGAAGTGTTTATCCTCAGACTTGAGATACCAGATAACTGATATGAATGTAGTGCATTTGTGTAAGATAGTCTAACGCTATCCGTAACTGCTAGTTATAAGGGCTATTTTCAGAAGTGTTACAAAGTTCATGAGTTATGTTTGTAGTCAAGAGAATTTGTTCCTTTGAATTTGTTTCAAAGTATAATACTATATTTGGGCCCCTCGTAGGGATGACAAGATGTTTGTATGGCCATACCCAAGATCTATCTGGAATACGTTCAGATGATTTGGTAATCTTGTTCAATCAAATACAACGAGAAACATAATATTAACTTATGAAATGACTTAATCCATATTCATATTTAATGTAGTATTGGTAACAAAAGGATAAGTAAAAATGATGAATCATTAAATGGTTTTTTTCCAGGAGACCATACTCGATTCGATCTGGGGGCATTGGCGTGTTAAAGCTAGACTAACCAATGTCATTACTATATTAAGTAATATCCAAGTGGGAGCTGAAAGGTTTATGGATAATTATTAATATTAGTATGACCGGATTCGAACTCGAGACTTCGGGATTGCACACATTACGTATGAGAGTTGATGTTAATAATTAATATATAAAATGTTATTATTAATTATTAGTCACGAAATAAAACATAACGATAGTTAAATATTTAACGAGGTTTGGTTAACGGTCGTTAAATGTAAACTAAGAGGACTAAGAATGAAATTAGTGGACAAGAAGGATCTAGAATCCCCTTGGGGGAGCATGGCCGGTCGTGGGCTATTAAACCCAAGGAGGTGGGATTTCTTGGTCACCAAGTTTTGAGAAACTATAAATACAAACCCTTGTATTCATTATTCTCCTAATCTTGGATCACCAATAGACCTAATTTCTATTCTCCTCTTCTCTTTCTTGTGTGGCCGGTCGAACACCCAAACACAAAGGGTTTCGATTTGCTTAACTCAATATTAAGTATTTGGTTTTATTTGTGATTCAAGAAACTAGCTTTTCACTTCAATTCGCTAATAGTACGTGTGTACAAGAACGAAGAACAAACACGCTTGAGCTTGTGAATTCCTTGGTGGTCGATCTTGGTTGGATCGAATTATATAAACCCTAAAGTTAGGGTTTGAGGTTTTGTTCTTGTTCTAATCATCGTTTGATTCTTGAATTGCTAAAAGGTACGCACTTTCTCGTTCGATTAATTACTTACATGTATTATTCCTATTTACTTCCGCTGCATGCTTTGATGATGTTATTTGATTTTATATAATTGTTATGAGTATTAAATCCCAACACCTTGGTTGTCTTCGAGCCACAAAGTCGTCTCAGAAATTGCATTCTCCATATTCCGCAAGCTTTCGGAAGGCACCTTCTTGTTGATCCGATACTCTTTGATCTTATTCCCCATCTTGTATAAGCAATTCTCTAACGCTTTGTATGCATTCACTTTCTTCTTGTATTCTTGGTCCTCATGTTTGTATTTTTCAGCATCTTTTATCATCTTGTCAATCTCCTCTTTGGAGAGTCTCCCAGTTTCATTCGTAATGGTGAGTGACTTTGTCTGACCAGTTGATTCTATCTTGGATGTGACTGTGAGAATACCATCAGCATCAATGTCAAAGCAATCCGTACACGTTATATGTCCCTTAGGAGCAGGTGGTATTCCGGAAATCAAAAACTTTCCCAACAAATGGTTATCTGCAGATCTGGATCTTTCACCTTGATAAACCTTGGTAACCATACTTTCCTGGTTGTCTACAGTCGTATAATATTTTTTTTCGTTTTTGGTAGGTATTCGAGTGTTCCTTGGGATCACAACATCAAATACTTCTCCTATCACTTCTACACCAAGGGATAAAGGTGTGACATCCCGCAGCAACCCATCTTGAACGTTCTTATCACTTATACCGCTTAACTTTGCAGCCATAATGGCTGCACCATGTGCAACAGCCTCGTCAGGGTTCACACTCATGCACAAGTCCTTCCCGCCAAAAAAATCCCGCAACATATGTTGGACCTTAGGAATTCTGGTTGAACCACCAACAAGAATTATCTCATCCACCCATGATTTCTCCATCTTTGCATCGCTTAAACATTTATCAAGAATCTGGATGCACTTATCGAAGAAGCTCATATTGAGCTCTTCAAACTTGGCTCGAGTAAATCTCATTGAAAAATCAATTCCGTCATGCAAGCAATCCAGGTCAATAGACGTTTGAGTGGTGGATGAGAGAATCCTCTTTGCTTTCTCACAAGCGGATCGCAACCTCCCCAGTGCTCTTTGGTTCACCGTCAAATCCCTATTCCGCCTCCTCTTGAATTCCTGAACACAGTAATCCACCACGCAATTGTCAAAATCCTCTCCTCCGAGATGAGTGTCTCCAGAAACCGCTTTCACCTCAAAGACACCCCCTTCCTCAATGGTCAATAGAGATACATCAAAAGTACCACCACCCAAATCAAATATGAGCACATTTATCTTGCCAGTAATTTCGGACTTATTGTCCAGACCATACGCAATTGCAGCCGCTGTAGGCTCATTGATCATACGTATGACATTTAAACCAGCAATAGTGCCTGCATCCTTTGTTGCTTGACGATTGTTATAAATTGTTTTTCCAGATATTGTTATATAAACTTTAAAAAGAGTAACATGAGTTTTTTAATCTATATATATAACCTTGTATATTTATTTTAATCTCACAATAACCCACGGGGCCGTACCTTGATTTTGATATTTAAATTTTTGTTAATGAATATTTAAACAATATTTAATATTTAAGCTCGTGTACACGCAAATTAAACATATTAAAAGGAGTAACATGAGTTTTTATTCAAGATTGATAGTTAAAAAATAACTATTTCGAATATCCGTACTTTTACTTAATCTCATAAAAAAGAATAACATGAGCCATTTATATATGTACAATCTCATGTATTAATCCACATATCATAGTAAGTTATTTTAATTTAAATGATTCTTCTAACCAAATTATTTTAATTTGACATTTTATTGTCCAACGAGATGACTATATCTTTTTACCATGACAAAACTGAGCAATTCTATTCTTTAAATTAAGAACTCTTAAAATTTTTGATTTTACACTTTGTAAGTTATCTTATTGATTTAAGATTATTTGAGGACAAAAAATTCTTTACATAATAAGAGATCAATCTCCACCTTCCATTTTTATTAAATCTAATGGATGAGATTAATCACAACAATTAAAAAAACCCACTTTCATTTTTTTTTTCAAATATAAATATCTTTCAAACCGTTAATCGTCAAGCGAAAAAAAATATATCATTACGACGAGCATTTAATTATCTTTTTATAGATAGGCACTTTGATATACTTTCGACAAAAGAAATTTTTTTCATGTTTTTTACGTTCTTTTTAAGTTTTTTTTATGTTACTGACATTTGCATGAAAAAAATCATATATGTTAGTATTAAATCATATGATCTTCAAATTAGTGTTAAATCATATATGATATGTATATCATATGTGATTTATCATATATGATTTAACACTAGTATCACATATGATATTACATATCATATGTGATTTAACACTAATATCACATGTGATCTTCAAATTAGTGTTAAATCATATAAGATATTTCATGCAAATTCCAATTTCGAAGAAAAACAAAAAAAAATACGAAAAACGCGAAAAAAACGATTTTTTTTCTTTTTTCGAAAGTATATCAAAGTGACCGTTTATAGAAAGATAATTAAATGCTTGTCGCAATAGTGTAATTATTTTTGCTTAACGATTAACGGTTTAAGAGATATTTAAATTATAAAAAATAGGTGAAATAATAAAATGCTTTTAATCTCAGTAATTAATTTTTTTTATATGAATAGTGGGGATGAGTCCAGAAAATTTTGCTATGTAAAATAACTCTTCTCTATCTTATTATAAAATATATAGTCAAGTAGTAGTTACCGCCCTCCTTCGGTTATTGATAAATAACAATTTTAGGAGCCAATAATGGTAGTCATGACGACTAGACAACTAGGTTAGTCTTATAATAATCGAAGAGATAGTATTGTTAAATGACAAAATACTTTTTTATTAACGATTACATATTTGTGTGGTTACATAAATAAGCTAACATCTTTTATATAATAAAGGAATTAAATCATTTCGGGTTGATTTTATCAATTCATTCTTATTGAAAAAATAATTAGGGCAATAGGAGAGCTCGATTTCGCTACGTAAGCAAAATCGTGTGATATGATTGGTTAATAAAAATCAAAATTAAATTGATTTTGGTCAACTTTAATAAATTTGGTGGAGAAATTTGGTTAATAAACAAAAAAACATAAAAATATAGCTGTCAAATTTGTGAAAATAAAAACTTAAAAAAAGATGAGGTAATTAATAAAATTTTAGTGATTGAAATTTTAATAATTATATAGAGTTAAATGTAATATTGTAAGCCTCCATGTTTTTTAATAACTTTAAATTATAAACAAATACCCCCTTATACTTTATACCATTTATACTTTATATCTTAAAAAATATAATGTATATGTTGCTTTAAAATAACATCTAAATTTGCATATATAAGATTATAAGTATCAATTTTTTTATTATATACGTTCAATAAGGACTCGTTTATTTCATTTTTAAAAGTTTAACATGTGTGGACGCGAGTTTACATTTTAAATACGGCTAATATACTGAAAACGGGAATATTATTATTAAATTGTAAGCATGGGTTACTTTAATATAAAAATAAATATACACGATTGTACTTATAACAATGACTCATGTAATTCTTATTTATTTATATAAGGATATCTAGAAAAACATTTTTAAAAAACTTTAAGGAGTATACTTTAACTTTATCAACGCTCATTATGTGCTATTAAACTTGCATCATATGTACAACATAATATCAATATTGAAATTTAAATAAAAATATCAACATCTTTGTCAGCTAAATAAAATAAAATATTGAGTCACTTAACTGGAAATTTTTACAATTATTTTACCAAATTTTAATTGATATTAATGCATAATGAAAAACTCGTGCATAAGTATTGGTTGTGCTTATATCACAATTTTCATGGGCAAATTCTTATATATGTATATATTGAACTTAAATATAAAAATAAATTTAATTTATGTGTAAACTTGGTGCGTGCATGAAACTTATAACTATATAATTATATGCAATTACTTTTAAAGACACAATATTCAGTATTAATATAGAATAAATTTTTTTGTCAAAAGCCCGTGCGTGCACGGACATTATAACTAGTAACTTTAAGAGTAAATTACACTATTTTTCTCGGTGGTTTGCTCCGAATCACTACTGTAGTCTATTATTTTATTTTTATTTATTTATTTATTTATTTTATGATTTACATATTGCACGTTGTCAGTCCTTATCGTTAACTGTCGTTATCTTTTCCGTTAGCTCAATGGCAACGTTAGTCCATTAACCAAACGATCGTTTGCAACGTTAGTCCTTTAAACTAACGACCGTTAATAATCAAATTTTGATTTTCTTAAAAAAAATATTTTCTACGCGGTTTATATCGTTTTCGCCCGTTTTCTTACATTTTCACCCGTTTTCATGCGTTTTCGTACGATTTTATACATTCTTGTCTATTTTTCCTACGTTTTTATCTGTTTTTATACGTTTACTTACGTTGTCACAGAATTTTGTGTCTTTTTATACGTTTTTGTCTGTTTTCCTCCGTTTTTTACGCTTTTTTCCGGGTTTCTTACGTTTTCATACATTTTCATTCGCTTTTATATGTTTTTATCTGTTTTTATAAGTTTTCGCTCGTTTTCTTACGTTTTAACCCGTTTTCTTATGTTCATAGACATATTCTTACGTTTTTGTCCGTAATTGTCCGTTTTTATAAGTTTTTGTCCGCCTATATACGTTTTCGTCTGTTATTATATATTTTTCTTGCGTTTTCATATGTTTTTATCCATTTTTATCCGTTTTCATCTGTTTTCATACACTTTATCCGTAAGAAAACAAGCGAAAACATATAAAAACGTATAAAACTTATAAAAACAGATAAAAACACAAGAAAAATGTATGAAAACAGACGAAAACGCATATAAAAGGGTGAAAATGGGTGAAAACATAAGAAAACGAGCAAAAATGTATAAACCGATGAAAACGTATAAAAAAGATGAAAACAGATAAAAACGTATAAAAGCGGATGAAAACGTATAAAAACATAAAAAATGGTTTAAAACTGAATAAGATGCAAGAAAAACGTAAAAAACGGACAAAAACGTATATAAATGGACAAAAACGTACAAAACGGACAAAAACGTAAGAAAATGTATGTAAACATAAGAAAACGGGTGAAAACGTAAGAAAATGAGCGAAAACGTATAAAAACAGATGAAAACATATAAAAACCAAGATTGTAAAAATCGCTAGGCGCTAGTGAGGCGGTTGGGTAGGGCCTAGCGATTAATCGGGGATTAATCAGATTGGAATTTTTATGCACAAAAATGTAATTTTCGATATTATATTATTTTATATGTATGGGATAAGTGTATTGCATCAAAGTTCAAATATTTCAAGTGTTCAAATATAGACATAATACATAATTCTTCAAGGTTCAAAGTCAAAAATAAATATTATTCGATTTGTTGACCATTTTTAACAACCTTTGACCGATTAATCGGTTTGTTGACCGATATTTAAGTGATTTTGTCCGATTTTTAAGCGATTTTGTCCAATTTTTAAGCGATTTTGTTGACAAATTTTTAAGCGCTTTTGTCCGATTAGACCGATTTTTTCCGATTAATCGGTTTGTTGACCGATTTTTAAGCGATCTTTGACCAAACCGATTAAATAGGCCGATTATGATAAATCAAGGCGCTTAGTGAGCGATCGGCGATTATGCGGAGATTAATCGGCCGCCTGGGCCGATTTTTACAACATAGATAAAAACGGATGAAAACGTAAGAAAAAACAGACAAAACCGTATGACAACATAAGAAAACGTTTAAAAACATACAAAAAACGTAGGAAAAATAGACGAAAACGTATAAAATTGGACGAAAAAGTAAAAAAATGAGCGAAAACGATAAAAACCGCGTAGAAAAGATTTTTTTTAAGAAGCCAAAATTTGAGTTATTAACGATCGTTAGTATAAAGGACTAACGTTGCAGACGATCGTTTGGTTAATGGACTAACGTTGCCACTGAGCTAACGGAAAAGATAACAACAGTTAGCGATAAGGACTGACATCATGTAATATGTTAATACAAATAAGCCGTAAAAACATTTATTTATATTTTACGATCTTCTAATGTTTTGTCGATAACAAACGTAAAATCATTTTAATGAAACAAATAAAATACGTAAATGGTTTGAGGCAATAGTTTACTAACACACTTACGTTTTCACATAAAACACTAAACAAGTAATAATATTTTCATGATTTAGTAATGCATATGTACAACAACTAGTGTTTACATATTTGGTAGATATATACATAATTAGTATGTATTATAATGGGTAATATAATGGGTAGAAGTTTAAGTATTTGACCCATTGACCAAATACATTGAATGTAGTTAGGTATAACCCAAAGTCCATGACCAATACCTATGGAGCATAACCCATAACCCATTGCATGACATCATGCACAAGTCATAAATGGGTATTATCCATGACCCATGGAGTTAACCCATGACTCATGGACTAGATGCATTGCACCTACTAGATACATTGTACTTGGATACCCATAGTCCAAAGTCTAGGACCCATGACCCATGACCCAAAACCCATAGGCAAAGAGGAGCGTCCCACGGTTTCCCCAGTTTACACTGGACGGATCCCTCAAGTAAGGGATCTGTGGGATCCGTGGAACAGTAGCAATAGTTTGTCTATAAATAGTGAGCCATTTTTTCATTGTAACTCACCCCTTTCACACATATTTTCTCTTTGAGTTGTAAACTCTCTAACCACATATCCTAGTGATCTTTCTATGTAGTTTTGTGTTTGTGTGATTCTCTAGGTTCCTCTTAAAGGCGAGATCACCACCTCTTGAAGTCGAGCAAGCTCAAATCCATGGGTTGTCTAGCTTCGTCATCATCAAGACTACTAATGGTATCTTGTTGATAGTTCTTTTCTTTCTCATTAAAGTGTAGTGTAGAAGACATACGTGAAAGATGTCTAAAGGGTCAAGACAAAGACATTAGTAAAAAAGTGGCGAAGAGTCAATCTGAAGGCATAAGTGAAGGGTTCCAAAGATCCATGTCAAAGGCATTAGTGAAAGGTACCGAGAGTCTATGCTGAAGGCATTAGTGAAGGGTGCCTAGAAGTCAAGTCAAAAGGAATTAGTGAAGGGTGCCTAGAAGTCAAGTCAAAAGACATTAGTGAAGGGTGCCTAGAAGTTGTGTCAACGGCATTAGTGAAAGGTGCCTAAGGTATACATTCGATATGGTGTGTCGATGTACAAGATAGATTTGTATTGGGTCAAAGGATATTGATATCCTTGTTGATGTTGTCATAAGGAGTGGATATCCTTAGCGATAGGATTTGTGTAGTGTTGGGTAGTAGTTCCTCCTTTGTAATGGAAATCGGTATCTAGCCTTGTACCGGATAAAGGGGTAGGCGATGTTGTGATAGGTTTGGTTCTACCTCGTGGAAGAACTCAGTATCTAGCCTTGTATCGGATAAAGAGTAGGCGACGTTGTAAAAGCTTCTCCACCACAAGGAGTTTGTGTTTTGTAGTGATTACGAACTCTCGAGTAGGTGACTCGGGGAGTGGAGTAGGGCAAGGAAGGTGTCCTTTTAGCCGAACCAATATAAATACTTGCGTTGTGGTTTTGTGCTTCTTACTCTTTATCTTAGATATTATTTATCTATACGCTTGTCTATCAACATCTAACACACACGTTCAAATAGATTGAAATAAGTCGATTTAAATAGTTTAAAACCAAGTTTTAATCGGTAAAACTATTCCACCCCCCCCCCTTCTAGTTTTCCACAATTGGTATCAGAGCTTCATTACCAAGTTTCTTAGAGTATATTGTACTTTAAAAACTTGATACGATCCGTGTATAATTAAAAACTACAAAGAAGGTATTTTACAAAAATAAACACCATGTCTTAAAAACACTTTTGTAGGATGTTGATAAGATGACAACAATATTTTTTTTCTCTTAATTTATCTTACTAAATTGCACTAACTTTCCTTGTCATTTTGCTTAGTTAAAGCTCATGTTTATCAAGCCATAGGAATTGCTTGGTAACAAGATTACCTTATTTAAGAAGGTATCTTAGTCACGAAGGAACCAGAGTTGTCTATTGAAAAAAGAAAGACACTCATAATTGCATTAGAGGTATCACTTCCTATTTATCTTTAAATAACATTAGCTTAAGAATAAGTATGCTTACATAGTAACTTATATGATTATTTTCTTTCTTCACAAACTCATTTATTACACGTAGCTTCGTTAGGAAGTTTTTCTTGCATACGTATTACTCTTCCGTTTATAGTCTAGGTTTATAAACATGTGTCTTATTTTACTTAATCCAAAAATCAAATCTTTCTAATAATAAAAGAAAACACAAATCTTAAAAATTCCTCCTTCCCTATAAATACATCCTCCGATCGTCAACTCCACTAAACCCTCATTTTTCAAATCTTCCACTTTCAAAAATTACCTTTCATTCAAACTTCATTTTTCTTCTCATCTCATCTCATCTCTAATCAAAACCAAAGAAAAACTTCATCATCATGGTTTACATCGCCTTTGTGATCATCGTATTGACACTCATCGCTCTCGTTTTCCCCATGATCAAGTTTTGTTATGGAGACATGTACTTTCTGTTGTTAATCTACATTGGGGTTATATACCCAATCCTTTGTATCTTTCTTAGCATTGAAATGAAATACTACTAATGTTTTAGTTTATCTAATTTATTTTTCATAATGTGTTTGTCATTTCTTCTACTTTTTTGTCCTTCGTGCATTTAGCCTTGAGATATCTTAAAAACCTACAATGCATGCTTAACTAAGTAAATATTAGCTAAAATACATTTCTTTTTATAAACCTATAAGATGCAAAAACCTATTTTTTCATCAAAATCTTTTCTGTCACTACAGATCCACGGATCCCTGTAGTTCAACTAGCCGGATCCCTCTTGGAAGGGAACCGTGGAACTGGGAAACAGATTCTCATGCAACATAAAAAAAGTTTTCATCTTAAAAAGATAAATCCCACTAGAATGTTAAATACTAAGTGAGTTAATTGTCATTGTTAATAGATATCTAGTAAAAACGTTAGGTGATCATCCTTTTTGCTTTAATGCGTCTCATCATATTCTTTTCACTTCCATAGGTCTCGTCATGTCTCATGAGTATGAGTTCTACTTTTCACTCACTTATGTCTACATTCCTAACATTTCTATTGAGCCCAACACACCTGGCAATCATGTCCGTGGGTTCAATAATCTCGAAACTCGTCACTTCCATGAAGGACGTATTGTCGACACACCTCTACTACACGAAGAAGACATCAATACCTCTTTCCGAACCATTGGACTAGAAGGCCTTCTCGGAATTAACGAGAAAATCTGACCAAGGTTTGTATTGGAATTCTTATGTAAAGTTGAACTCGTTCGTAACGAGGATCGATCCCTATCTCTTTGGTTTTGGATCAAAAACCAAAAGTTTGTTTTAACCCTTGGGCAATTTGCTCACATTCTCTGAATTCCAAATCATGGACAATGTGCCTTCACTGAAGATTGGTCTCTTGATTCTCTCTTCAACCATCATGAAGAAAATAGTCCATATTGTTCACACATACCTTCCCCTCAAGACTTGACTCGCATGATATGCAAACCTCGACCCTATTACTCTGATCCAAACATAATCTATACACGGGATATCCGAGATGAGTTTAAACCTCTCGCACTCATCCTACGTGAAATGTTTGGAGTCTTAGGGGAAATCGAGAAATCCTTCCCGCTTGTTGTGCTCACATAACGTATTGTTTGCTAACACAACAACCATAGAATCTCGCCTATTTTTTCCCAAGGCGAATTGTAAACCTTCAAGGCAACAAGAACAAACTAATCCCTTATGTAATGTTCTTGACACGCCTTTATCATCACATCATGTACTTCCACCCTCAATTTCAAAGTCCGTTGTACGTACTCGTGAATAAGATGATGGAACCTCTAAACACATCTCTCATCAAATCTTACCTCATCCCTGAATCGGCAAATACTCATCATCCATTTGACGATCCATCTAGCGAAAACGCTCAAGAAACTTAGTTTCCTTTCCAAATAGGCTCAATCCTTAGATTTCATCTTTTATCATTGTAATGTTATTTTTCTCATGAAATAAAACATTTAACGTTTGATGTCTCGTTTATATAGTTGTTCAAAATTCTTAGAAAACACTAAATACGATACCTTGTGCAACTTTTGCATACCTTCTGTGAAAGTACTGTTTAGTAGGAGACGAATCCCTCCACTTAGGGAACCGTGGGATCCGGGCAAACAGAAATGCATTTGCTGACTTTATACATCAAACCATGTCCTTAGAATACTTCACACTAGCTAAACATAATACCTTGGGACCACTCAAGTTTTCCTCAAGATCAGTAAGCTTCACACTCACTTATAGCTCATTTAGGATCACACTCAAGGTGCTTTTCGATTTATCATTTCACCAAAAACTCATCATTCTTCCGCTCCTATACTCACACATCATCTCTCACATGTCAACACATCTAGTTTTATAAATCTCTCAATTTTAGCAAATTGATTTTAGTCATCTTGATTGGCGGCAAACAGTCAAGTTTATTACACAAGCTAACCACTTGTGAATGGTCAACCGTAATAAAATTCAAACTGTCTAAAACCAATGCAATTAAGATCTGGAGAGTATAGTGTTTCCCCGGGTCGTTAAGTCCCAACGAGGTGTGAACACTGTAGTACAACGAATCTGTGATCGGGTGATATTGAATGGAAAAAGGTTTGTAGATTTGGAATAATTATACCTAAAGAGAAAGTTTGTAAATTACAGGGGCTTAAATGCAAATTAAAAAAAATTAAAAAGATAAATTATATTAAATAAACGCTATCACTATTTTTTTTTTAAATCGATTAACGTTTAAAACCTAAAACGTATGTTTAAATTAAAAACTACGTAAACGTACAAAATAAAACGTGAAAATAAAGAAGTAAAATACCTACGGATATGGAAAATATATTTTTACAATCCTAATGATGCAAGAAAATTATTGGAAAAAGAAAATTATTTTTAAAACTATTTATCTAATTATTATTAATTAAAAACTATTTGTTAATTATTTAAAATGCACTAAAATACAAAAAAATATAAAATAAAGCTAGAAAAGTGAAATTATGAATTAGAAAAATCTAAAATATTAGAAAACTCATTTTAAAACTGAAAATATATTTATTACACTTTTTAAATATTTATTATTAATTAAAAACTATTTAAAACTAATTAAAATGTTAGAAAATACTATTTTAACTAAGAAAATTATGAAAAATATTTTTTTTGATTTTTATATTTTTCTTAATCTAGGAAAAATGAAAAATTATTTTTTTTAACTTTTTCTGATTTATTTGCAATAAAAGCTAATTAAAAAGTCTTAAAAACTGATTTAAAATAAGAAAAATAGCAAACAGTGATTAAAAATTATGAAAAATTCAGGAAAAATCTAAATTAATATTCTAAGTCTAATAAAAATATAAAAACATATACTAGTGTACAAGATTATGAAGCTGCAGTGGAATGTGCTTAAAAATAAGCACTCAAATTAAGCAAATAAGCACAAAAGACCACCAAATGAAAACATAAGCTAGATTAAGCTAAAATCATCTTAAGTGCACCTAAAGTAACTAAGCTTAACCTCTGAATTGCAAACTACAATGATTTGGTGATTTAAAAGCTCAAGTGCCAAAACAGTTTTTTCTCTTAACTTCTAGCTTAAGCACAAGCTTATTCAATAAGCCAATGTGAAAACCAAAACTGAAGACCTAAAGACCATCAGCTTAGCTATCTCAAGACCAAGTTTCAGACCCAAGTGATTAAAAACAAGACCTGCACAAGGTCTGGAAGTTGCCTGTGCACAACTCAGTGTATGATGAGTGTGCACAGGGCACTTTTCAACTTATTGAGCAGCTGATTTGAAGCTTATAAAAAATTACAAAATTCTACAAAAATCATATTTCAACTCTTGACCAATTGAAGTTGTTAAGCCCAAAGTTTTAATGATTTTGAACCAGAAATGAATCCATGAAAATTCAACAAAGGTTGGGTAAAAACTGGTTTTTTACTTTTTTGACTTTTTGACAGGAATGAAAAGTTGACTAAATTGGATTTTGATCATGCAAATCAGATAGTAAATGTTGTTTAAAGATGAAATATGACCTAAAGAAGCTATCTATGATGCTTTTATACCTGAAATGCAAGAATATACCTACTTGATTTAACAGATGTGTATGCAAGAACAGGTTTAATATGATTTTGACTTTTATAGATTCTAAGTGCAAATAAATGACAAGAGTGACTCTAAAACACCTAAGTAAGACTAAGCTAATTGAGTTTAACCGCTGATTAAGCTTCTATCTCAGCTGGAATGCCTGAACCAAACACTACTTTGCTAACTGATATGCAACTTACTTTATCTAACCTAAACCCTACTTAATGCAATACTAAATCAGCAATCTAACCTTAATCCTAAAGCTGAAATAAAGCCAATTCAAGCACTAACATGGTTTAACACAACCTGAGATCAATAAGCATATATGACAGTTTTAAAGAGGAATGAAAATCAAACTCACATGAAGTCCAGCTTAATGGAGCTTAACACAGAACCAATACTAAACTAAGCTAAGCTTAATCAAACCCAAATATAACCAGTTCCAGCTCTGCATCACCCAATTTTATGTTTAAACCCAAATCAGCTTCAGCAGTTGACTTTTGTTGACTGGAATTGATTTTAGAGTAGAACTGAGTATGTCACCAAACTAAACCCACAATAAGCTATATTGAGCTTATGTAAGCTTAATCAAACAGGAAATAAAGTTTAATGAAGCTTTGAAACTGATTTAGACATATTTTTATTTTTCAAGTATTTTCTAGATTTTTTGTGATTTTTGATTATTGACTAAAACTAGTTTTTAATGGTCCTGAGCTTATAAAAACTTAGTAATAAGCTAATATGAGCTTGTAAAAACTATAAAACACCACTTTTAACAATCTTTAACTTAATATGAGAATTTAAAGGTAAAAATGCAAATTCGGATTTTTTAACAAAGATCACTTGAAATTAAACTTAAATAAGATTCACATTACACTAGAAATACTAGTTACAACCTTTTTGAACTAAGAAATGCAACTGAAAACTAAAATTACATTAAGTCGACATGTTTAAACTAAGCTACTCTACTACTATGCTTCTCTCAGCTTCTTTTCCTTCTTTATAATGATCCTTTTTACTTTGTGTCGACCTCTGAACATTTCCCACTTCATTCCAGCCATTGGATCTATCAATTTCATCATATTCGTCCACTTGGAAATTTTGGCGGGAAAAGTCATAGTAGCAGGTTTCTTGCATTTAATGGATTTTGGTGTTTGTGGAGGTGGAGGAGAGTTGTTAACCAGCTGGGGGGATAAGGTGGAAAGGTGGTGAAAACCACTGGTTTTGAGTTGCAGGTGTAGGAGAGGGAGGTGTACAGTGGTGGCGGTATTATTCTTTTTAAACCGTGGGCCGGGTTGGATATTGGGCCAGCTGGGTTGTGGGATTGGATTTGGATTAATATAGGGTCCGGTTTGGTAGCTTAATACACAAGGACCATTCATGTAATTTTCTGTTTTATGAGGGACCAAAACTGCCAATATTCCAAAGTTATCACAAGGACCTATTCTGCCATTTATGAATAGTACAAGGACCATATTTGATAATTTTCACTTTTTAAATATCAAGGACTATTTATGACAATTTTCAAACTTGAAGGACTTTTTATGCCATTTGACCAAAGATTCATTCAAGGACCATTTTTGACAACTTAGAATATTTCAGGGACCATGAATGATATTTTTCTTTATTTTGATTTACCAGGGACTATTTTTGACCCAAAACCGATGGGAAAAGAGGAGCGTCCCACGGTTCCCCCCAGTTTACACTGGATGGATCCCTCAAGTAAAGGATCTGTGGGATCCGTGGAACAGTAGCAATAGTTTGTCTATAAATAGTGAGCCATTTCTTCATTGTAACTCACCCCTTTCACACATATTTTCTCTTTGAGTTGTAAACTCTCTAACCACAAATCCAAGTGATCTTTCTATGTAGTTTTGTGTTTGTGTGATTCTCTAGGTTCCTCTTAAAGGCGAGATCACCACCTCTTGAAGTCGAGCAAGCTCAAGTCCATGGGTTTTCTAGCTTCGTCATCATCAAGACTACTAATGGTATCTTGTTGATAGTTCTTTTGTTTCTCATTATAAGTGTAGTGTAGAAGACATACGTGAAAGATGTCTAAAGGGTCAAGACAAAGACATTAGTGAAAAAGTATCGAAGAGTCAATCTGAAGGCATAAGCGAAAGGTTCCAAAGATCCATGTCAAAGGCATTAGTGAAAGGTACCGAGAGTCTATGTTGAAGGCATTAGTGAAGGGTGCCTAGAAGTCAAGTCAAAAGGCATTAGTGAAGGGTGCCTAGAAGTCAAGTCAAAAGGCATTAGTGAAGGGTGCCTAGAAGTTGTGTCAACGGCATTAGTGAAAGGTGCCTAAGGTATACATTCGATATGGTGTGTCAATGTACAAGATAGATTTGTATTGGGTCAAAGGATATTGATATCCTTGTTGATGTTGTCATAAGGAGTGGATATCCTTAGGGATAGGATTTGTGTAGTGTTGGGTAGTAGTTCCTCCTTTGTAATGGAACTCGGTATCTAGCCTTGTACTGGATAAAGGGGTAGGCGACGTTGTGATAGGTTTGATTCTACCTCGTGGAAGAACTCAGTATATAGCCTTGTACCGGATAAAGATTAGGCGACGTTGTGAAGGCTTCTCCACCACAAGGAGTTTGTGTTGTGTAGTGATTACGAACTCTCGAGTAGTTGACTCGGGGAGTGGAGTAGGGCAAGGAAGTTGTCCTTGTAGCCGAACCAATATAAATACTCGCGTTGTGGTTTTGTGCTTCTTACTCCTTATCTTATCTTTTATTTATCTATACGCTTGTCTATCAACATCCAACACACACGTTCAAATAGATTGCATAAGTCGATCTAAATAGTTTAAAACCAAGTTTTAATCGGTAAAACTATTCAACCCCCCTTCTAGTTTTCCACAATTGGTATCAGAGCTTCATTACCAAGTTTCTTAGAGTATATTGTACTTTAAAAACTTGATACGATCCATGTATAATTAAAAACTACAAAGAAGGTCTTTTACAAAAATAAACACCATGTCTTAAAAACACTTTTGTAGGATGTTGATTAGATGACAACAATATTTTTTTTCTCTTAATTTATCTTACTAAATTGCACTAACCTTCCTTGTTATTTTGATTATTTAAAGCTCATGTTTATCAAGCCATAGGAATTGCTTGGTAACAAGATTACCTTCCCTAAGAAGGTATCTTAATCACGAAGGAACGGGAGTTGTCTATTAAAAATAGAAAGACTTTCATAATTGTATTAGAGGTATGACTTCCTACGTATCTAGACGGATCCATCCACTTAGGGAACCGTGGGATCCAAGCAAACAGAAATGCAGTTGCTGACTTTATACACGAAACCATGTCCTTAGAATACTTCACACTAGCTAAACATAATACCTTGGGACCACTCAAGTCTTCCTCAAGATCAGTAAGCTTCACACTCACTCATAGCTCATTTAGGATCACACTCAAGGTGCTTTTCGATTTATCATTTCACAAAAAACTCATCATTCTTCCGCTCCTTTACTCACACATCATCTCTCACATGTCAACACATCTAGTTTTATAAATCTCTCAATTTTAGCAAATTGATTTTAGTCATCTCTACCTCAAAATGGGTCAAATACTAGTTTTTCATTTCTTTTAAGATATTTTCCAAAATTATCTTAATTTACTATCAGGTCTCTAGGATCATTTAGTTCCACTTGACACTCTCAAATTTTCTAGTGTCATCTTTGGTCTTTCATTGGTACTCATAAAGTTCCATTCTCTTCCATAAAAGGCAATCATTAGCTACCTTCACTCATTGCCCTTGATCATTTAAGTACCCTTTCATTTAAGACACTTAGGAAGACTGAATCACTCAAGAGGTATAGGTATTAGACCTTACAAACATCATTTTTCTCCTTTCTTAGCTGATGAGAGCCGGATCCCTAGGATTAGCCTAGACGGATCCCTCTGTGGAGGGAACCGTGGGATCCGGGTGACAGATTCAGCAAATCCTAGCTAAAACAATCATTTCAAGCTCTCCTTGCTAACTTGAAAATGCCATCTTGTCTTAATTAAACTCCTAGATCACTCCAAATCTGCAGTTGGCCTTTGTGCATGCAAATCATCACATTTCAAAGGATCTTAGTGGCTTAAGTCTTTAATGCACTTCCCAAATCCTTCCTTTTATAAGTCATCTTGGTAGAAATTCTTAGTCACCAACTACAACTCTATTCTCAGCATTTAGAAACCTTTACATCATTAATCCTTAGTCATTTCATCATGAGGAAAGCTCCTATTGCTAACTCATCCACCAAAGGACCACCCAAGAAACTTGCTCGTGTTGCACACGAAATTTCCTCAACCAAATCATCTCCCGTTAAATCCACAAATGCTAGGATTTCTCCTCCACCAACTCAGCCAATCAAACCAATCCCCAAAAGGATTGTTCCCACAAAAATATCTTCGCCAAACACCACAATTCCTCCTAAACCAAACACACCCATTTCCACCCAACCATCACCTTTGGTGCCTAGAGCCATATCATTTACCACTTCACATTCATCTCCACATCTCTAAAATTTAGAGGAATTACCTCCTAGGCCATCCCATCTTCCACCATTTCCGACACTCTCTTCAATAGAGAATATTGTGCAACAAAACCAAAATGTTGAATCAACACTTGCACCGATATCTTTTTCTCCATTTCTCTCAAATGGTCCATTTTTGATTATGAGGAATCATCAAAGTCAACCACCCGACCACATGGAAGTTGACACCTCTCTACCTCCACCATCATCCTTTGTTGAGCCATCATCGAATGTGCCTCCGCCAATCCCTCCTTCTTTTGAGGATCATCAACCCTTTTCACTTGATCCTCCACATCAAGCCACTCCATTCCTACCACCACATTTTCCGAGCCAAGACAAAGATTGCTATCATTGTCAACACGTTGAAGGCTTGATACATGAACTACGTGAAGAGCAGCATTTCATGTTTTATCACCTCCTCGAACGTTTCGATGAGGTCAACAAACCTAAAAAACCGTGAGCTTAAGGATTCAAGCGGTGTCATAGTCTTAAACTTTACTTAGATAGTTTAGGAATCATATTTCATGTTTAAATCATTCTCTTAGTTTTAGAGATATACAGATCATTTCTCGTATTTTTTATTGAATGAAATTACATGTTTTATGCCATATTGTCTTGAGTACTTGTTTAGTTCCTTAATACATATCTCATTTTGATGTTGACATCGCTTTTTCACTTCACCATTGTTGTCTTAAGATTTCAGACAGACGGATCCCTCTGTCTTGCCTAGACGAATCCCTCAAAGGAGGGAACCGTGGGATCCGTGCAACACAACACTTGTTTACTACTAACTTATGTCTTATTTGTAGGAAATTATGTATTATATACTTGTTTTCTAACATTTGTTTTGTAGATTTTCAATATACACATGAAGACTTTGACACCCTAAGCTAGGGGGAGTTTCGTGTTAAAGCGATACATTGCAAAATCATTTGCAATATAATTCACATTAGGATTACATTACATGACGTCCCCTTCCAAAGTTGCAATCATCAAGGGGGAGCATATTCGTCACAAAGACGAAACCATTTGCAAACATAGCTGCAATGCACCAGTTTAGTATTTCTTCTTACTTGACGCCCTCACAAAGGGATGGACTTTTCAAGGGGGAGCTAAGTCGAGAATACTTCTCCTCACTTACTCTCTATTTTTCATAATTTTTTTCACATGTTTTTCTTAAAACAAGGTGTTAGTTTCTTTTCGACGCTCTTTTTGTTTCGACAAAAAGGAGGAGAAGAGAGTAAAAACTCCAATTCAAACTTTTACAAATTTTAGTTTTTCCTTAAAATAATCTTATGTTTTTTCATCAATAAAAAGGGGGAGATTGTTAATACAAATAAGCCGTAAAAAGGTTTATTTATATTTTACGATCTTCTAATGTTTTGTCGTTAACAAACGTAAAATCATTTTAACGAAACAAATAAAATACGTAAATGGTTTGAGGCAATAGTTTACTAACACACTTACGTTCTCACATAAAACACTAAACAAGTAATAGTGTTTTCATGATTTAGTAATACATATGTACAACAACTAGTGTTTACATATTGGGTAGATATATACATAATTAGTATGTATTATAATGGGTAGAAGTTTAAGTATTTGACTCATTGACCAAATACATTGAATGTAGTTGGGTATAACCCAAAGTCCATGACCCATACCCATGGAGCATAACCCAAAACCCATTACATGACATCATGCACAAGTCATAAATGGGTATTATCCGTAACCCATGAAGTTAACCCATGACCCATGGACTAGATGCATTGCACCTACTAGATACATTGTATCTACTTGGATACCCATGGTCCAAAGTCTAGGACCCATGACCCATAACCCATGACCCATGACCCAAAACCCATGGGCAAAGAGGAGCATCACACGGTTCCTCCAGTTTACACTGGACGGATCCCTCAAGTAAGGGATCCATGGGATCCGTAGAACAGTAGCAATAGTTTATCTATAAATAGTGAGCCATTTATTCATTGTAACTCACCCCTTTCACACATATTTTCTCTTTGATTTGTAAACTCTCTAACCACAGATGCTAGTGATCTTTCTGTGTAGTTTTGTGTTTATGTGATTCTCTAGGTTCCTCTTAAAGGCGAGATCACCACCTCTTGAAGTCGAGCAGGCTCAAGTCCATGGGTTGTCTAGCTTCGTCATCATCAAGACTACTAATGGTATCTTGTTGATAGTTCTTTTCTTTCTCTTTAGAAGTGTAGTGTAGAAGACATACGTGAAAGATATCTAAAGGGTCAAGACGAAGACATTAGTGAAAAAGTGTCGAAGAGTCATATTGAAGGCATTAGTAAAAGGTGCCAAAGATCCATGTCAAAGGCATTAGTGAAAGGTGTCGCAGGTCTATGTTGAAGGCATTAGTGAAGGGTGCCTAAAAGTCAAGTCAAAAGGCATTAGTGAAGGGTGCCTAGAAGTCAAGTCAAAAGGCATTAGTGAAGGGTGCCTAGAAGTTGTGTCAACGGAATTAGTGAAAGGTGCCTAACGTGTACATTCGATATGGTGTGTCGATGTACAAGATAGATTTGTATTGCGTCAAAGGATATTGATATCCTTGTTGATGTTGTCATAAGGAGTGGATCTTCTTAGGGATAGGATTTGTGTAGTGTTGGGTAGTAGTTCATCCTTTGTAATGGAAATCGGTATCTAGCCTTGTACCGGATAAACGGGTAGGCGATGTTGTGATAGGTTTGGTTCTACCTCGTGGAAGAACTCGGTATCTATCCTTGTAACGGATAAAGAGTATGCGACGTTGTGAAGGCTTCTCCGCCACAAGGAGTTTGTGTTGTGTAGTGATTACGAACTCTCGAGTAGGTGACTCGGGGAGTGTAGTAGGGCAATGAAGGTGTCCTTGTAGCCGAACCACTATAAATACTCGCGTTGTGGTTTTGTGCTTCTTACTATTTATCTTAGCTTTTATTTATCTATACGCTTGTCTATCAACATCTAACACACACATTCAAATAGATTGACATAAGTCGATCTAAATAGTTTAAAACCAAGTTTTAATTGGTAAAACTATTCACCCCCCCCCCCCCCCCCCCCCCCCCCCCCCCCCCCCCCCCCCCCCCGTTCTAGTTTTCCACACAATATATAAACCATAACGATCAAAAGAGCAAAAAAAAGAAAGAAAAGAACACGGACTACGGTAGTGATTTGGAGCAAACAACAGGGACGACCGGTGTAATTTACCCTAACTTTAAACTTAATGGACCATAAGCCGACAATCGAGCTTGCGCCAATAATCGAAAGATCATCTAATACACCTTCGTTGTTAGAATGGAATTATTTCAGATGTACAAACTAGATATAATGTTGAAAGCATCTTCTAACTTTTTGGTCTTATTTTGAGTTTTGTTTGCTTCTTTTTTTGGTTTGTTTGCACGGTGGTAGAGTTGTATTCGACGGAAAAATTGTTTATTGTTTGATGCCTTCCTCATTTGTGTAACCTTTTTTTAATAATAAATTGCTTTGCTTTTATGTATCAGTGGCAATTTTGAGATCAACTATTTTTGAAAACGACAATGACCTCTGGCAGTGAAAAAAGAGTTATGTTGATGAGAAAAATTAGTTGATTGATTTCTAAATCAACATAATTTAGATTGTATTATGTCGACTAAAATTTGCAGGATAAGGTTTATGAATAGATCAAAATGCAGCTAATTAAAAGAAAAAGAATAAAGCCTAAAATAAGCGGGATCTTTCCGGATCACCGGTGATTAGTCAACGACATGCGGATACCAATTTTTTTTGTTAAATTTTATTTAAATCTCGATAGCATGTTAGATAATAAAAGAGTTATATAATTGATTGTGTTTTTATATGATTACATAATGAGGTTTAATGTCTATTTATGATAGAGTATGAGGTAACATAACCTTTAACTAGCAAACCATAAAAGCATAAGAGGGCTTCAGCCAAATCGATTGCTTAAGTTGTCGCGTAAAATGGAACAATTTTTTTTTTAATTTTTTTTTGCAAAATAAACAAAACAAGATTACTATGATCGAATGCGAAAGAATATTCTTTCAGTTGCAGATTAAAAATCATAGTTGAGTTTCAGTAATCACCCTATAAGCTGTTCTCATATTTTCTACTTGAGCATGTGAAACAATTGTAACAAACTCCATGATTTACACTTGAGATATTTAGAAGATGAACCCAAACAAATTATTTGTGTGTGGTAGTCAAGCTTTTAATATAGTTAAGCAAAAAAAAAGTATCGTCAATGACCATAACACTCTCGTTACCAAATATGAAATAACGAGCAGGTTAGCCCGCGCGTTGCTGCGGGGCAGCCGTGTTTATGTGTATAAGAATTATGTTAATGTTTTGTGGTTCGTTGGTGGGGTTGATGTAGTTAGATAGAACCATTAGTCTCTAGCTGCTCGTTGGTCCGCGATTGATGTAATTAGCTAGAACCATTAGTCTCTATTGTACTTCATGGTCTTGAAACCATTTCCACCTTGAACCATTAGTCTCTAGCTAACTACATCAATCGGTGTCCAAACCAACTGACCAGCCATGGCTGCACTTAGTCCAGCTGCAGCATTCGCGATTGCAGTCGCTTTAAATGCAGTGCATTTACATTAATTAGAGAAACTCCCAACACATTAGCATATAGTTTAATCAGTTAAAAAGTTTATTCAGCTAGCATATCTACTATACTCAGAGTAGTGGGATCACAAATACCATATTACATGATATTTTAAACATAGTTACATTGTTATATATTCAGTGTCATCTTATATTTTTCTCTCCAAATCAACAAAATATCAACGAACACTAATTTTTGCAAGAGAATTTTTGGTGGAGCTCAAGCAACCACATCTAAATTTCATGTTGATGTTCTTGTTTATCATCATAATTTCTAGCCTAAACCCGCTTCACTCAATTGCATCTTTTAAATTTAATTAACCCTGATGATAAACTTATGATCGAAAGGAATACCCAAGCCAACTCTTAAACTTTTTATTATTAAAGCTAAGTACTTGATTACACTCAACAAAAAAAACAAAAGCATACACGTAGGCAAGCTTACCCATCCCAATCTCGAGTGTTCCCTCGTCCATTAGCACGGTGTGCGTACTCTAGAGCACTTAATACATCTTCTAGACAGTGAGCAGATGTATAAACCATTGCACTGATGAAACTTTTTTGGTCTTCCCACCAAGCGCGTCTTTTAGAAGTCTTCTCAGCTTTACTTTCCCGGTAAGGAACATGACCCGACTGGTATACCACTGCACCTCCGGCATTCTATTTAGTTAATAACTGTGGTAACAGCACGTTGCACAAAATGAGAATAACGTAAATTGATGTGAATATCTTTTACTGATAATTTTTTTTAATACTAATACTAACGTTACTTACTCATACGGCCAAGGTCTAGCTGTTCAAGCATTTCACGTGGTTGTACATTTGCTGCGGCGACAGTACTGACGATAGATGAGATAGTCACAACAGGGTCGTTGGTATTAACTTTGCCTCGCCACCATACAGCTGCAAATCAGTCTGCAACAACAGAATACAATTTATGATATTATGATCGAATATTATACAAACAGATTGGAAAAGGCATATCTCTTTATAATACAACTTAGATACTATTACAATTAGTTTTTGCTACTATTACACTTTTTTTAAAGAGGCATATCTATCATAATAAAATGTGTTTACTACACGAAAGGCAACCTGTTTGTTCTCAGCTTACAGATTTCGTCTCCATCATGAGGCTTACTATATGCCAGCCCAAATAACATGCCATTCAAATACTTTCCAAAATTTTCCATCCTCTCAGCAAATAGTTTATATTTCCAACACTATGTGACCTTAAACAGTCCGAAAGCAAAGTTATTTCAATCTTGCTGTAACCGTAATATATGAGCTACTAATTTTATAATAAAGAAGTATATCGATCTTATAAAAATGACTTTATCATAGTATCAGTTTTAAACTAACAAATTACAAATCATGCAGTTCTAAGCTTTCTTCATAATAAACAACTCATCTTTAAGATGAACCGCTTGTGTAATCGTTTATGACTTTATGTTGATGAAGTTAATCCATGAATAGAAACATTTATGCTACATAAGAGAATTAAAAAGACACAGTTAAGACTTTAGGCATGAAATATCATAAGTTTACAACTTTTAAAAACCTTATCAGGTAACCCTGTAAATTGCTCGTATTGTTCATATGCATGTCGTATAAACACCCACCCCTTAACGATTATGGTTCTACACTTCCACATTCTCCTGATTCCTGAAGTATGTATTATAATAGGGATCCCAAATGAGTCAAATAAAATTTAGCTTCCATCTGTATTCTATAATACGTTTAGATTTGTGTACCTTCTACTCAAGGTCGACTCGAGAAGTGCCTTTTCCAGCTTGGACAAAACCTGAATAACATGTATCTGCTTAAATTACAGAGGTTCGTTTATATAAAATGAAACCTTTTTTTAAAGAACCTCAAGATAAAGTAAATGAACTTACCAGGCTCGCGTTAGTATCCATACATCATGTGAACAACTTGCAGATTAACACCAATCCGAAGCCGCAATAAAACTTTCCACCACGTTAGTAGTACGCTGCCCTTTTACAGCCACTGAGAAGTGTGTCTTCCTGTTTATTTTCTCCCTTATCGCCTACCATATCCTGAAATCAGAAACACAATTAGGTTCCAATAAGTTACTATCTTACAACACAAAATTATCTAAAATCTTAAACACGATTACAAACCCACCAAAAATATGATGACCTCTGATTTGTTTAAATTGATTGACGCGAGTTTCGATTTGTGTTGTTGTGGTTCAGTTTTCACACATTTCAACTGAAAGCATAATCAGGTTGACGGTTAGATTCATGTTCCGATTCAACTTGGTTTTCCTCACCGTCTTCTTCTTTTCCCTTCGGATTGATCAATGAATAGATACTGCATGATTTGATGCCTTGTTTTCGTTTTTCTCTTCGGCAATTATTTCTTTGGGAAGAGGGTTTGAAAGAGGTTATCTGGGTTTTGTTAGTATCAATTGATGATACAAGAATTTTCTAGATGATCATTTTGATTTATGAGTGTACAGATTTAGTGTACATTTGTATGGCTACGGTTTGATAGTACAGAGAAATCAGGTGTTTCACTAATTCTTAATGACCTTTTTGAGTATTACAGTTGTGATTACGGAAAAAAGTGGGTGAATAGTAATTTCCCAAACACGATTTAGCCATTCAGGAAGTAACACATGGGCCACTATAGCACTGTTTGGCCTAACCATCTACTGTTTTGGTTTAGATGGCCCAATAAGGTTGCGATTTAACATATAACGGGAACCTTAAGAAATCCCTAACTGTGCCGCGCGATTTTCATCTTTATAATATATTATAATATAAAAAGAACACATGCATGATGACAAATTTTACCTGCCCAATTTTCTTTTTTTAATAAGTCATTGAATCTGCAAGTTGGTGATGACATGATTGTGTATTCTTCTTCGGGGCAATGGTTATATTTTAACCATCAGCAAAGTAATCTACTGAAATGTAAGATTTACAACCATATAATTTTATAACTTCATTCCAAAAATGTATAATTATACATAAAAAATATGCATAAAAAACTTGTACGATGATATATATATATATAAATATATATATATATATATATATATATATATATATATATATATATATATATATGCAATTTTGCATTTTTATAAGGATGTACATATAATTCTTCATTTTTATTATACATATTTATATAAATAACCGAATAGCTATATTACTCGAGCCGATCTCATGCCTGAATAATTAAAGCTCGTCGAGCTATCGAACCAAGTTCGAGCCTACCTTCATTACTAGAATCAACACTTTTAGTGACAACGGACGTCGTCGCTAAAATCCTAAAATGTCGTCGTTGTGGCTTATGATGACTGTTAATACAAATAAAACGTAAAAACGTTTATTTATAACTTGCTATCGTCTTATGTTTTGTTGATAACAATCGTAAAATCATTTTAACGAAATAAATAAAATACCTAAGTTTTTGAGCCAATAGTTTTATAACTCATTTCACTAAGCAAATAAACCATCAAACATGTCTAGTTAAATAATTTATACAAAGCCAAAATCATTTTTATAAAACACTTAATAAGTAACATTTGTTACTTACACTTTTATAAAAATACATAGCTATATCTAACTAAATAAAATGTACGTAAATTGGACTATTCATAACCCAAAACCCATGACCCATGACACATAACCCATGGACCATGTGCATTACATCATGTATGACATGAAAATGGGTAAAGTCTGTGACCCATGACCCAAAGTTCATGACCCGTGACCGAAAGTCTAGAACCCATGATCCAAAGTATGTTTTGCATCATGCATGATATTATGTTGGGTACCCATAACCAATAGTCCATGACCAATAACCCAAAACCCGGAATTGTAACCAAAAATCCGGACTGAAATTACCCAAGTGTCGGATCCGTTGGATTACACTGGCAAGATCTCTCTAGGAAAGGATCTGGCGGATCCGGCTGATCAGAGCACTATTTGCCTATAAATAGTAAGTCATTTCCTCATTTCTCTTTACCCCTTTTAGATATATATTCTCTCTATACTTATACCTTTCTAACCTCTGATCTAAGGATCATCTATGTAGTTTCTCTTTTAGTGA
Organism: Chrysanthemum makinoi; assembly: GCA_910596185.1. Taxonomy (NCBI): domain Eukaryota; kingdom Viridiplantae; phylum Streptophyta; class Magnoliopsida; order Asterales; family Asteraceae; genus Chrysanthemum; species Chrysanthemum makinoi. The sequence goes on along the minus strand of OU343225.1, from coordinate 62,629,952 downwards.
TTCTCTAGGTTCCTCCTAAAGGTGAGATCACGATGTTTTGCATAGAAGACTTGCAAGCTCGAAGACATGGGTTGCTAGGCTTCATCATCATCACAAGATCACATAAGTGTATCTTGTTGTTTATTCTTATTAAGTATGTCATAGGTGTGTTGTGATAGTTGCTGTAGTTGGGTTGTGGTTCCTCCAATATAAAGGGACTCGATATTTAGCTTTGTACCGGATAAAGTGTAAGCGACGTAGGTTTGGTTCTACCCTGTGGAAGAACTCGGTATCTAGCCTTGTATCGAATAAAGTGTAGGTGATGTAGGTTTGTGTAACCACCTGCATTTTCAGGTTACCTTTTCATTTTTGAAAATTTACTATTCACTTTTACTATTCATCCCGTATTTTTTTTACTATCATGACAAGATAAATGAAACTCGACAAGTCGTCCTGACGACGTACGTTGAATCCATACAGAACCGATTTCACAAAACCGTGTCTGAGAATTACTTTAGGGTTTAAACGTCATTTGGGCATCCCGATATGTCTATAAAATACTGTAAACATTAGAAATATGAAATTCTACCATTTTACGAAAATTCCACAAGTTTTGGAATTTTACGTTTTCCAGTTCCGCATTTTGACCCGCGTATCCAGCTTTAAACAGCGTTTTAACACCCAATAAGACTTATCACTCATTTTATTTTTTTATATGGAGTATAATGATGAGTTTCATCATTCTTGCAAGTTTCATATTTTTACGATACCCGGTTTTACGTTTTATGGCTTAACAACTTACGGTTGTCATTTAACGGAACCAAAACACACTCTAAAACCAAGATAAGACCAAGACTCATCACCTAGTCATCTTATCTCATTGTGACAGCCCATATGGGTAGGGGGGTTGAGTCACCTTGGTTGTGTCTTGATTGTGACAGCCCACATGTATGAATACTTCCTTAGTATCTCATTGTGACAGCCCATAAAGTAAATGAACTTACAAGGCTCGCGTTAGTATCTCATTGTGACAGCCCACATGTGTGAATACTTCCTTAGTAAGCTTTGAAAAGTCAAGACACACCTTAGGTCGGCCATATCCACCCCAAGACACACCTTCCATTGTTGATTTTCCAAGAGCTAAGTATTCCAAGTTAGCTAAGAAGTTCAAGTAAGAAGTTTACTACATCAAAACCTTAGCAAGTTAAGTGATTTCTCTTGAGTTTTGATCCACTCAAGTCACTTTAAACTTCATCACCAATCCTTCAAGAATACAAGAAGTGTATAAGGCTGCCAAGGTGTGGAATGCTTGCTCTATCAAAGTCCTAAGTGCTCAATCAAAGTCCTAATCCTTACTAGTTACTCCTTTCTTGATTGAAAGCCAAAAGTTGTAAGCAACTAATCACCACCATCACTCCATTATCTCATGTTTATTATTCCTAATCTTGTCAACTACATGCTATATATATGGTTACTATGTTGATTCATGATGTACATATACTCAATCACATGTTTTAATTCACATATTGTCGTAAATTAACAAACTAGTAAAACTAGTCATATTCTACACATTTGAGGTCATTAAAACCAACTACATATAGACTTGGTAATTTTACATCTACTATGTGGAAACTCGGCCTAAAAAGACCAAACGGTAACATTTTTTGCCTAAAATTTGTAGAACAGTTTTTATCGGCAAAAGTTTGGATTTTCACAAGTTAGGAATATATAAACCATGTTATTATCATAACTAGTTACATATTAAATCAACAAACTTCATTTAACCTTTGGAATAATGTTTTCGCAAGTAACGGAAAAATGACCATTTTACCTTTTTCCGCCCATTTTAACCAAACTTCATTTTTGACCATGTTAATAAGTTATGATCACTAGTAAACGATGAGAACTTGTAAAAACTAGATATTTACTAAAAACATGATAAACTTGATAAGGATTTAAAAGGTACACTTTTGAGGGGTCATTTAAGCCCTTAATCGACCACTTTTATATCCGTTACTGCTTAATTTCGTTCCTTTTCACTTTTTAGGTCTCTTGAAGGCAAAATGCTGGAATGACACTTATTTGGACGAAAAAGCGTGAATATGTGAAGAAAATGGCCAAAGTCAAGGTCGAGACACTCAAGCTGCTGGAAACGCACCTGACAGCGTCACAAATAAAGGGCGACGCCGTCCCTATAATGCGACGCTCAGAAGTGAAATTGCTATTCTGTACCTGACAGCGTCAGGCTTTAAAGAGTAGGGCATCACATCTCAGACGACCTAGATTCAGATTCCAACGGCGTCAGAAGATGAAGCCGACGGCGTCATAACTCCAACGTGAAGCCATCACAAAGTTGACTTGGTCAAGACGAAACCCTAATGGTGGCGATCCGACGGCGTCACAATTAAAGAGTGACGCCGTCGCAGTTGTAACTCTACATATAGAATTCGAATTTTTAGACTTTTAGAGAGGTAGAATTGTGGAGTAAAACCTAATAACGATTTTTGGCTGTCTTGGGCAGTATCTTAGGGTTCTCATACCCTATTTTACAACAAGATAAGTAATCTACTTCATTGATTTAAATATGTCTTCAATTGTATGTGTGTATGCTTGCATGTTCACCATGTCCGGCTAATTTACTTGTGTGTTTGCTTAGATCTATGAAACCTAGGTATTGAATATTGATTGGTTGTCTCTTATCTTAATTGTAATTGGCCTAGGATTGCAATAGGCCATCGTTGTGTTTTTAATGCTTGAGTAATCTTTGTGAACATTAGTTTATAATCGCCTAGAATTGTTGTAGGCTAAAAATCCAAAGATAACCTTAGAGTTAGTTTATGAATCCTAGAGATTTTATAGGCAATAACCTTAAGGTAGTCTCAAAGAGTTAGGGAAACAAGCATGCCCTACGACCTTAGAAAACACAACGCGTTAAGAATAAGGACATGACAATTCAACCATCAATAAAAGATAACTAGGGAGTAATAGCATCTAGGTAAACACATCTTTAATCATCATACGAGCACACATCAATTAGACATAGACTACGCCTTAGCTTAGTTAATTAGAATAAATAATAGTAGAGTAATCGGTAGAAATACCACCCCCCAAATCCAATACCCCGAGATTCGTACCTTTCAATTTTCTAAAAAAATATAAAAAAGATAAAAAATAATCTTCCTCAACCCCAACCTTAGCATAGTAATTTCTCACTAGCATACCTATTCCCCTAGAGAACGATATCAATCCCGAGGCTTAACCTAATACTACACTACAACGATTAGGTTCACTGCCTAGGTGGTTGAAAAACTTGCTCGAAGAAAAGGAAGTTTCCTTTGACCCCGAACGCGCGTTGTACGCGTATCAAGTTTTTGGATCCGCTGCCGAGGAATAGAATAGCTAGTTAGGAGTCTATCTCGTTTAGGTTCCCTTGCTTGATTCCTATCAAGTAAGATTTTTTCTCATTTTTAGCTTCCTCGTAGTCTATCCCCCTTCTTCGTGACCTTTGTTCGTAATCCCATCACTTTTCATTATGGAAGGTGATAACTCATCAAACAACAACCCACCACCAAATAAATTACTTTCACTCAAATCCCAACCCACTGACCAACACAACCGTCGAAGTGTGAGTAGAAACAACGACCTTCAAGATTTACAAAGGGTATTTGACAGTACAATTAGGGATGCTGTTGAGAAAGTAGTTAGCGCCTCAGTTGTTGGCTCTATGATCAGTAGTAATTTGGATAATGGTTTAGTGAATAAAAATGTGAATGAGGAGGATAATGCTTCAATCTTTACCCTACTAAGGAAGAGGTTGCTTACCATCAATACATAATCGACAATCCCCGCTCACCCATCATTAGGATATGCCCAAAGGTTAGGAGAGGAAATCCTTAAAACATAAAAATCCCTTGTGTTATTGGATATAGGAATGTCGAGCATGCTTACATAGATACGATATCTCCCATTAATGTGATGTCATCAGCTGTTTACAATGACATTATGAATGAGCGACTTAAGATTAGGAGATACCCTAAGTATCTGGGTGGGGTTTGCAACTTTGTGGGAAGAGTAAAAGATGTACACGTCTTTATAGGAAATTTCACCTACTTAGTTGATTTTGTGGTCCTAGAAGACATCGGGTGTGTCATTGACTATAGCTTATCCCAAGTAGTGCTAGGAAAACCGTTTGTTGAAACGTCTAAAATGAGCCATAACAAGTTTGAAGGAACGGTTAGGTTTAAGGAACGGGACGATGAGATCACTTATAGGATGCCTTGGAAGACGAATGGATATGGCCCTTTATCCCTTTTTCGAACGAGACAACATTAGAGCTTTTGAGGAAAAAAGCGAAGAAGATGTTGAAAAAGGTTTGAACTTCATGTGGGAGAAAAGGAGGCTTTATTATAAGGATTTCTTGACCCTAGGGCCTAGGTATAGAGTCGATGAAAATTTTGTCAATATGATAGAATTTTCATTGAGAATGAAAAACGAGACCACCTAGGGAGTACGACTTCGAGTCTAGCTACAAGACTCATAAATAAAGAAAAGCGCTTCGTGGGAGGCAACCCATGCTTAATTATTTGCTTGTTTGTGTGTCGTATATCTTTTTATTGATTGTTTATTCTCATGTTTGAATTTGTGAAAATGCTTTATTATGTCTTTAACCTCGTCTTAATTACATATAAAGGTATTTTACAAAAGGGATAAGTGTAGGGAAGATTACACACGTTTTCAAAAAGAACGTAAACATGAGAATTACGATTATTGAAAAGATATACATGTGTGTTTGTTAGAGTCAAATGCTTGTATCGAGTCATAATGGATGTTTTGCAAGAACTTCTTCCAGATTCTAAAGATGTAATTTTTCCAGAAATTTTCCAGAAAAACGCAGCAGACCAGTTTTTGTCAGGCTAACCTGACGGCGTCAGGATTGCAACCTGACGGCGTCAGGAGGAGCAGAAACAACTTATCTTACTTTCTCTCGTTTTCTGAGCTACTTATAAATTTTTGGAATTTATCAGGTCTTAATTTTCCAGAAAACCTGCCAACATCCATTCCACAAGCATTATATTCTAGTTTAGTAGAGTCATATATAGTGTTACCACCGATTTTATGGGAAGGTTTCTTCTGTTTTCTTAAGTGTGCAGGTTTTATTTATCAAGAAGAAGATACATAAGATTGGAAGGAGCTTCTCACGCATACATTCTTCTTGAAGAAGAATTTAACCACTACTTCACACGGATCCTACCGAGCTAATCAGGGGAGTATTAGTTTCTTTCGTTTTTAATTACCTTCCATTATCATAACTTTGATACTTTCGGGGAACATTGGGGACAATGTTCAGTTTAAGTGTAGGGAGGGAAAATAAAACGGGAAATTTGAAACTATGCTTATCCTTGACTATTTGCATTGTCCAATATCATTTGTGTAATAAACCATGAGAAATATCGGTTGGGGTAATTTTGGCACCAAATTTAAAATTTTTCATGACATGTAGGAGTGGGCCATTAGTCTTAATAAATGTTGCAAAAATCGTGAATCGGTAGTCGGGCGGTCGACCACCCTGCTGTGAGTAATCGGTCAAGTCGGGATTAATCGGCGATTAATCGGATTGGCATTTCCTGTAGTATTTTGGTATTTCTGGAGACCAAATTAAAAATCTTAACCGATTCCAAGCCTGCTATGTTTTCAAACCTCAATAAAAGGCTCCAATTCTGATTATGATGCCCATTGTGAGTTATAAGTGAAATATACGATCCCCAAATTAAGTATAATGCCTAAATTGTTATTATTTTTAAAATGACCGATTTACCCGATTCAGCCGATTTTTGACCGATTCGGCCGATTTTTTGACTGCTTAGTGTCGATTTTTATCCTAGGCCGAGTTTTTGACCGATTTTCAAAAATCGACAAGGTACTCGGCCGATTAATGATTAATTGGCCGAGTTGACCGATTTTTACAACATTGGTCTTAATAAAGCGTCTCATGGATAGGAAGTTATATGACTAGCACAAAACCCTTTACCACTCAATTTCCACCCTAAAAATGTGAGGTTCGCCCCTAGATTTGTAGGAATTAAAGCATTCACCTTTAATGCTTTGAGATTGTACCGGTAGTATAATAGATTCTAGAACTTGTTTTGTGATGCATTCCGAGATCGCTAGTAAGACTACACTTGTGTAGTTAGGAATAACTTAATGATAAGAGGCATTAGGATAACCCTTGTTTGATACCCGTATTATAATTACTTCTTCCACATCGGTTGAGTAATTCCCCCACACCCTTGCGTTGTACTCATCTTTAGTACACGATACCCCTAGTTAACCCCTCAGAGCCTATCCTTTTCGCGGTTCTCGTGATGTTTCGGTTTTCTGGAATATCAATGAAGAGCATTGTTTACAATCCACCCCCAAATGTACACCCAAATCGCCTTAGCCTACCTTGTATGCACTCACTTTTAGTGCATTATTGTTATCATACTAAACCCTTAGTTCAATTATCTAGTTACTTGCATAAGTTGCTAAGTCGAGTCATATCCTTTGTACACAATTTTGAGACGATTTGGACTCATGAGAAAAGTTAAATTTTATGAAGTGACGGGAAGGAAAGTTAAATTCAAATTCCCTTTATTTACGTAATAATGTACTCCAAGTGTTTTGATCTTTTCAATTCAGGTCAAATTAGTGTTAGAGTAATAAAAACTCAAGTGTAGGGATGTGCCTATAAATCCCTATTATTTTGATGTTATTGTAGAGGATGGTAGAGTAAAAGTGTATGTGAAAAAAAAAGTGTTGAAAAAAAAACAAAAAAACATACGGGCTTCCATCTTACATCTATCTTTAAATTTATGTTTATTTTTTATCTAGAGTTTGGAGTGTCGAGTCTTGGCTTAGCAACGCCATTCTTCTCATGCTTGTAACATAAATATTTTTGACTTGCTACCACTAAATCGCCTATCCAACCAAACCCTTTGTTTCCCAACCGTAAGCCTAACGTTACAACCCTTTAAAAGACCTCTTGGATAGTTTTTCCTAGGTGCTTACGCCAAAGCGATGGAGGTTTGATCTAGTCTCAAGCCTATGGTAATCTATGTACTAGCACCGGTTAATGAGTGTTTATCTTCCATTTCCAATTTGATATATTTCATATACACCCAAGAGATGAGAGTATCCAAACACCACTTGTGAGGTGCTAGTATGTAATTTTTGTATAATTGCGTCACAAATAAAGGGCGACGCCGTCCCTATAATTGCGACGACTCAGAAGTGAAATTACTATTCTGTACCTGACGGCGTCAGGCTTTAAAGAGTAGGGCGTCACAACTCAGACGGCCTAGATTCAGATTCCGACGACGTTATAAGATGAAGTCGACGGCGTCGCAACTCCAACGTGACGTCGTCACAAAGTTGACTTGGTCAAGACGAAACCCTAATGGCGGCGATCCGACGGCGTCACAATTAAAGAGTGACGTCGTCGCAGTTGTAACTCTATATATATAATTCAAATTTTCAGACTTTTAGAGAGGTAGAATTGTGGAGTAAGACCTAATAATGATTTTTGGCTGTCTTGGGCAGTATCTTAGGGTTCTCATACCCTATTTTAGAACAAGATAAGTAATCTACTTCATGGATTTAATTATGTCTTCAATTGTATGTGTGTATGCTTGCATGTTCACCATGTCCGGCTAACTTACTTGTGTGTTTGCTTAGATCTATGAAACCTAGGTATTGAATATTGATTGGTTGTCTCTTATCTTAATTGTAACTGGTCTAGGATTGCAATAGGCCATCGTTGTGTTTTTAATGCTTGAGTAATCTTTGTAAACATTAGTTTATAATCGCCTAAAGTTGTTTTAGGCTAAAAATCCAAAGATAACCTTAGAGTTAGTTTATGAATCCTAGAGATTTTGTAGGCAATAACCTTAAGGTAGTCTCAAAGAGTTAGGGAAACAAGCATACCCTACGACCTTAGAAAACACAACGCGTTAAGAATAAGGACGTGACAATTCAACCATCAATAAAAGATAACTAGGGAGTAATAGCATCTAGGTAAACACATATTTAATCATCATACGAGCACAGATCAATTAGACATAGACTACCCCTTAGCTTAGTTAATTAGAATAGATAATAGTAGAGTAATCGGTAGAAATACCACCCCCTAAATCCAATACCCCGAGATTCGTACCTTTCAATTTTTTAAAAAAATATAAAAAAGATAAAAAATAATCTTCCTCAACCCCAACCTTAGCGTAGTAATTTCTCACTAGCATTCCTATTCCCCTAGAGAACGATATCAATCCCGAGGCTTACCCTAATACTACACTACAACGATTAGGTTCACTGCCTAGGTGGTTGAAAAACTTGCTCGAAGAAAAGGAAGTTTCCTTTGACCCCGAACGCTCGTTGTACGCGTATCAAAACTTTATGATATAACAATCTTCATTCAAAACATATGTTTTATCTACTAAGTTCTACAAAACTAGGGAGCTTCATGTGAGGGGTTTCTTTTGAGTAAAACGTATAGACGAGTTGCTGGATTTACGATTTAAAGTGTCCTAGCTCCTCGAACGTTTACTACATGACCTCTGAATTATGATGGCCCGAACGGTAGTACGATATCTATGAACTAAATACGTTTTCACATATTAAACTGTTACTATAAGCAACAAACTATAAATGACTACATCATGATCAACATAAAGACGTATATAGGCTAGTTTATGTTTTTCCAAATATTATTCCAAACCTAAGTCGCAACATTCCATTTTGGGTTGCACGTAGAGGTTTCCCGGCTTATCCATCATATTCACTAAACATCATCAAACTCACGGTGAGTTCATAGCCCCACTTTCTATTACTTAATTGTTTTACAAACCCTTGGGGGAGATACATGCTATTTTTAAACCGAACACATTGCTTTGAAACTGTATGATTATCTGATTGTTTTATTAGCACTAAGTTACCGCATTTGCCAAACATAAGTCCCTAAATCATGAACCATTAATCACTAGAGAGAGTGAGCACGAATATTGTGAATAGATCTATTGGGATTGACGAATCCCGTTTGCGTTGGCCCCATTAAAGGCAAACAAACGCACTATATTTGAGAAACATTAGCTAAAAACGGCAATTTTACCTATTAGGGCTGGTACCAACAATTTCACCAATTATTATTGGAACACGTTAACGCCTTGGTTGCATGATGCTTAGTGTAATAATAACTGTTTTGTTTTCAAACCATTGGTGTGAGTCTAATTAACTCACACGACCAACATAATGTGTTCAACCATCAAACAAACTCTATGAATTTCACTCAACCTTTGTGTTGACAGTCTTAAGCATGTATTTCAGGTCCATGATGTCGGAAGCTGGCACGGAGGGGCAAGGACTAAATCAAGAAGGCTATAATTAATTTATCAATCACAAAACATCAAAGACTTTATATTCATGTATTTTGTAAACAATGGAACCAACTGGGACCTATCTTGTAAACTCTGATATATTTGAATAATTTGAATGATAAATCCTTTTTAAACGACTCTTTTAGAGATCGTTTTCTATTATTATGACTGTTGTGCCATCGAGTAACACCCAGTTTGAATTCCGCTGCATATCATGAAATTGGGGGTGTTACAGATTGGTATTAGAGCCATGGTTATAGAGAAACATGTCTAAATTGAGACATAAACTATAACTACTTTTACAAACAAAAACATTTTATAGCCTTCCGTTCTCCGTTCCTTCCATCCTCCAAACGATTATGGCCTTTTTATACATTTTATAATAACATGAACATATTAGTATATTGATATATACACTTGACATATTTGAGCATTCCCCGTAAGCATTAGAACTGTTTTAACATCATAATACTTATTGTAGATATCATGTCTTCTTCCTCCTACCCCATTATTATCCCGTCAGACTCAGATATTGAGGACACTTTTTCATCTATCAATGCGCATGTACCACTAATCCTACCGACCTATAACCCGACATCTCCGAACTACTCTTCATCATCAGACGATAATTTCTATTTTATTGAAGCATTAACCTCGTCTCAAGAAACTACTACTTTTTCATCACCACCACCATCATTTCCCTTTTCCATCCCTACATGTGATGAGTTGGATCACTCATTGTGGATGGTACCACGACCACCATTGATTCAACAAGAATGTCAGCATGGGCATTATAGCATCTCAGATCTAATCGACGCATTCCTTCATGACACACTAAATCAAGAAGGCTATAATTATTTTATCATTCACAAAACATCAAAGACTTTATATTGATGTATTTTGTAAACAATGGAACCAACTGGGACCTATTTTATAAACTCTGATATATATTTGAATAATTTGAATGATAAATCCTTTTTAAACAACTCCTTTAGAGATTGTTTTCTATTATTATGACTGTTGTGCCATCGAGTAACAACCAGTTTGAATTCTGCTGCAGATCATGAAATTGGGGGTGTTACAGTTTGGTTCTACCTTGTGAAAGAACCCGATATTTAGCTTTGTACCGGATAAAGTGTAAGCAACGTTATGAAGGCTTCTCCGCCAAGATAAGGATCTTGTAGTGTAGTGTTTACAAACTCTCGAGTTAGGTACTCGGGGAGTGGAGTAGGGCAAGAAAGTTGACCTTGTAGCCAAACCACTATAAATACTTGTGTCAACGGTTTTATCTTTCTTTACTCTAACTCTTATTTAGTATTCATCATATCTAACTATCAATATCTATACATCAAATTAGATTGACATAAGTTGATCTAAAAGTTTTAAAATAAAGTTTAAATTGGTAAAACTATTCAACTCCCCTTCTAGTTTTCTACAATTTGCATCAGAGCTACGTTACCAAGTTTCTTAGAGTATATTATACAAAGAAGAAAAACTTTTGTTAAAGCTAACTTCAAACTCATTTATGCAAAAATGATAAAACTTCTATTTTTGATAATGATAGTTTTGATAATATATATTATAGTTTTGAAAATCGCTATTATTTTTATAACAAACTCCTTTCAAGAAATCTTCATGTTAGGAAACTCTTTAAAAGCTCATGAAGTATTTCATATAGGAGCTCATAAACCTTTCAAGAAAATGTGGCAATGGTATGTCTTCCCACTTGTAGTTGGTATCACAAAATGTTTCGTATATCTTTGCTTAAAAGTGTTGGTTTGTAATTTACTTCGCTTATTATGTATACGTGTCTCTATATGATTTACTTTCTAATCTTCTTAGTATGTCTATTTTTTTGTATGTCATATTAACATAAAATACTTATGGCACCAAACCACAACTTTCAAAAGTCTTTCATACATATTTGATCACTTAGGCTCGATTTCATGGAAAAACAAAAAAAAGGAAACATCGGGAAAAACGTCACAGAAAAGGCTCTGGGACGGCGTCACAAACATTGAGTGATTCCGTCACTTGAAGATATTGAAGATGTTGAAGTTTTAGAATTTATAAGTGACGTATCAGACGATGGTGACAGCCTAGAGCTGGCGGCATCATGACCAAGAAAATAAAGAGCGGCAGTGTCACAAACCATAAGGTGACGTCGTCACATCAAGTCGGTGCCAGATCCGAAACCCTAATGACAGAGAGCTGACGTCGTCACAATTAACAAGTGACGCCGTCACAGATGTAAATATATATATATATATATATATATATATATATATATATATATATATATATATATATATATATATATATATATATATATATATATATATATATATATATATATATATATATATATATATATATATATATATATATATATATATATATATATATACACACACTAGCCGTTTAAGCCCGCCCAAGGGCGGGCACGACTTGTGACTTATTGCTTGTTTAATTCAAAGTGTGTAAATCATGTTTAGTACACTTGGGAGAACACGACTTGTGATTTCTTGTTTGTTTAATTCCAAGTGTAATTTAGTTTAGTATTTTTTATGTTTACATAGAGTTATATATATATATTAACAAATAGTTGTTTCGCTATTTTAATTCTGATATGAATTTTATTATTGGAATGTTAACTTGTTTGTACATGAACATTATATCCTAAATAGTGTCTTTTTTACTAATATGTTATTGTTTTTGTATTTTTAATTGATTATTCTTATTATAATAATATTAACACCTAACCACCTAACTACTACTAATTTTTATTTTTTTAACATAAAGCGTATCAAATAAGCTCTTAGAATCAAAGGGTCATCTTGGATCACCAACTATTCATCTTCTCCAAGAATATATTCGATTTTCTTGCTAATATACAATGTGAGTTAGTTTATGAACTTCGATGATGGTTACTTGTTGTTATTTTAATTAGAGTAAAAATGAGTATTTTTTAGTATCCGATTATTATTTTGAACCTTTAGTGTGCATGTTTAAGTTAAATATAATGTATTTGTTTGTTGGCATATGTATTTTGATATACATATATTTGTTTGTTATTGCATGCTGTTATTGTTGCTAGTTTGTAAAACCCACTTTTGCTCTGTTTGATCTATGTTTTGATTGTTAATAATGATAATTTTTATTTTGCAATCAAAGTTTAGTGTATATAGGTTAAAAAATGCCTACTCCATTTGTTTGTTATTGCATGCTGTTATTGTTGCTAATTTGTAAAACCCCATTTTGTTTTGTTTGATGTATATGTGGATTGTTAATAATGATAATTTTTATTTTGCAATCAAAGTTTAGTGTTTATAAGTTCAAAAATGCCTACTCCAATGCCTGTTTGTGATCAATTAGCGAGAGTTGCTGGTTCTAGGAGGGCAAAAGATATGATGCTTGTATTTTATGCAAATGAAATTGAAACGACCAAGTGCGCAGAGGCGGAGTTTAGAAGGAGAGCGACAGAGATTCAAGCACGGGTTCGCAGATTTGGACAGCTGGTGACGGAGCTGGAGATGTTTTTCTGGGAGGGATCTTTGAAGTGCGTTTCACATCTCTTGAAGGTCCAAAAAAAAGATCTGCTGGAAGCTAGTAAACTCCTGATGAATGTTATTAAGATGCAGGAGCGCCTTGAAGAATTGTTTGTTATGGTGGAGATGGTGAAGGCGTTGGAGTATTAGTGGCGTCTGCTTTGTTGCTATGATCGTTTATGTGTTTTGGTTTATAATCTTTATGGCTTAGATGCGGGGTCTAACAATCTTTTGCTTGTGGTATATGATGGATGTTTAGTACTCTTGATTATGACATTAGTATGTGTATTTATTACTACGACTTAATTATGTTAATATATTTTAGATGTTTATCAATATGTTGTTAATTTTATGTTATTTTTAGTTTATGGTATGATCTTGTTTAGGATTGTTAGTGTTTGTTATTGTTTAATTTGATGCAGACGTATGTTTTATGTTATTTTTAGTTTATTTTATGCTTTTTTTTAGGATTGTTAGTTGTTTCTCTGTTTTAACGTTGTGTTGTTTTATTGGTTACTTAATATTTTCCATCCAATATAGATGTATGTTAAATGCATATATTATGTAAATAAAATGTTGTGGCATGACATTGCGTTGAATCCAGGTATTATGAAACAATTTGTTGTGGCAAATCTGTTTTTGGGCGCACCCAATCATTAGTAATATTATTATATCATGTTGTATCAACAATAGATTAGCAAAAATTGTCTGGGAAAATCTGTGTTTAGGTTCTTTGCATTATTTGTACTATTCTTAAATCACGTTGAATCAATAACAGATTAGCAAATGAGTAATCATTAACGAATGTAACAACTTGTTTAAACATAAATACATTGTTTCAATAATATCTAAACAAAAACTGGAAAGATCCTGAAGGTTGTGTCTTCCAAAAAGGGATTACAAATATGTAAATGTATGTGTGATACACAGCTAGACTGCGATTGTATATTAACAGACATGAAATATAGCTACTCGTTGGTTGACATCGTCGATAACCTTTGTCTGATAACACATTAGTTTAATGCGCATCATCTTGTGTTCTTCAAAGTGACAATCTTTTCCAAATTGATACCAGTTTCCTTCCATGACCAAAGATTGTATTTGAAATGGGTTTTTCTGTTTTAAAAGCACTTGTAAATTGATAGCATATACGGCATTCATGTGGACAATCTCTTCTTTTCTGTACTTGTGCATGTCCAAGGAATCCCAGATTGGTGAGTTGATTATCTGGTTGGTCACATAAGATTTTTCATATGTTAGAATGTTGTACTACTTATATGTAATGTTTGTTTTTCCTATATTATTAGTAACATATTACCAATTTGTAGTAGTAGCCAATATCTGGATGGAAGGGTGTGTAAACAACTCTGTCTTCATTTATGTGAGATGCGTGATGGTACCATGTGCATATGTGTTGCATTCTCACGTCTGCAAAAATAAATTTGGTCTTAGTGAGTTAATTTCTTTATAATTTTTTCTCTCAATATTTGATGTATTGTTAAAAGTTTAAGTTATTTATAAAATCAAAAACTTACCATGTCTGTCGCGATACATAAGTGGTCTTGGTGGTCTTTTTAACAAAGTTATTCATATATCTTCCCTACTCAATCTTAGTCCATCATATCCTCCTATTACGACAACTGATAAGGTATATTTGCCTAGGTTTTTGAACACAAGCTTCTGACCACACTCTATTCCTGCTGTTACAACAAAGTTGTCCCAACCGCATCGTGTGAATGTATTCATTCTAATGACTCTATCCTCCCATGGTTTTATTCTCTTGTGGCGAACTTGGAATGTCAAACCATTGTAATGGAGTGTGAAGGTGTTTTTCCAAATATCTTGTAAGAAATCCCCTGGCAGTAACTTCAAGTAATTTTAGGAAATTGTCAATTTATATGTTGTATGAAATTGATAAGTTAGATATAGATTGTGTTTTTTTACCGTAAATCCTTGTGTATATGTTGACAAACATCTGATCATTCTTGGTCCTATAGTACGCCTGTCATACCCTGGACACTCTGATCCATTTATGTCATATACCTAACATAAAAGTCTTCTTCTCCTTGCCTTATAAAACGGATTGTTGCTGTGTTGCGAGGCACATTGGATGCAACAAAGGCAATTCATTCTTTGTCCGATAACACCCATTTGCCATCTATGTTTGTGATCTCTGTTTTGTAACGGTACATGTCATGGCCGTTCAAGTACAACATGTTGTTTGGAGTCTTAAAGTACTCTGTAAATACGTCAGGTAGGATCTGTTTTGGTAA